>NW_026490142.1:0-61610 GCF_026875155.1 Cherax quadricarinatus
CAGTCTGGCTACTGACTGGCTTAATTGCAAAATCCGGGTCAACCCCTTGGAGATTGAAGCAATTAGCACACGAA
The DNA here is from genome assembly GCF_026875155.1 of Cherax quadricarinatus. Taxonomy (NCBI): domain Eukaryota; kingdom Metazoa; phylum Arthropoda; class Malacostraca; order Decapoda; family Parastacidae; genus Cherax; species Cherax quadricarinatus. The sequence goes on from NW_026490142.1 coordinate 75, forward strand.
CTAAGCCAGGAAGCTTGAAACAGCTGCAACAGGCTTGCAGGCTGGAGGTGGAGGTTGTGAGGGGAGCGAGTAGCTTGAGATGGGTGAGACGGTTCACCTTTGACCCGCTGGCTACTCACAAACAGTCTTCTAACCTCTTGAAATACCCTTAAAAAGCTTAATTTCCACGCTCCACACCGTTGCCACCATTTATCATGTGGGAGTTCGAACACGTGGATAGGGTAAAGTAATACTCACGTAGGCTGGTAGTACGTATAATTATAACGGTAAGTATGGAAGAGCCAAACAGCCTGCCTGCCACCTTGCTCACTCTCGTATAACTGACTGCCCACAGTACCCATATGTGAGGGGGTCTTTGAATACTGCTGTGGTCAGCACAATATGAATACAGACAGTGACTCAGGCAGAGACGGTTGGTAGAGAGTCATCTACTGGTACACTGGTTACTGGTAACTGGTTACTACTACTGAGACCTTTCCTGTTATGTGTGCCTGATCCTCTAGCTTTTGCAGTAACCTCTTGTGAGGAACTGTGTCGAAGGCCTTCTTGCAGTCCAAAAATATGCAGTCGATCCACTCCTCTCTCTCTTGTCTTACTTCTGTCACCTTGTCATAAAACTCCTGTAGGCTTGTGACACAGGATTTTCCTTCCCTGAAACTGTGCTGGTTGTCAATTATACACTTGTTTCTTTCCAGGTGCTCCACCACTCTCCTCCTGATGATCTTCTCCATGACCTTGCATACTATACACGTTAGTGATACAGGTCTGTAGTTTAGTGCCTCATGTCTGTCTCCATTTTTAAAAATTGGGACTATATTTGCCATCTTCCATACCTCAGAGTTGCCTAGTTTCAAATGAGGTGTTGAAGATCTTTGTTAATGGCACACACAGTATCTCTGCTCCCTCTTTAAGGACCCATGGAGAGATGTTGTCTGATCCCACCGCCTTTGAGGTGTCAAGTTCGCACAACAGTTTCTTCACCTCCTCCTTGGATATATGTACCTCATCCAGCACCTGCTGGTGTACCCCACTGTTCTGATTTCCTGGAGTCCTACTGGTTTCCACTGTAAATAATTCTTTAAACCTCGTGTTGAGCTCCTGACATACCTCTTGGTCGTTTCTTGTGAACTCCCCATCACCCCTTCCTCAGTCTGATTACCTGGTCCTTGACTGTTGTTTTCCTCCTGATGTGGCTGTACAACATTTTGGGGGTCAACTTGACTTTCGAGCAAATGCCCCATTTTCAAAAGGGGTTCGCGGAGCCCCCCTTTCTTATCTGTGCAATTTTTCGTTTCTTCTCCTTTCAGCTAATCTCTTTTTTCCCCCCGAGTTCTTGTCCTTCTGTACCTTTTCCATTCTCTAGTACACCTATTTTTTTCCCTCCCTAAACCTTTGGGTGCCCAAAAAAACCGTTCTGTTCAAAACCCATTTTTTTTTTCCCTTTTGGGGAAACAAATCCCCCTCCTCTGCCCCCCTTTTTTTTTTTGTTGCCCCCTATTCCACCCCATTTCGGGCTGGTTTTCCTGTCAGTTCCCTCCCCCCCACTAAAATGTCTTCGGGAAGTTCCTCATGCCTAAAGTATTTCCCCCTTTTTGTATTTTTGGTTTTTTTCCCCCAACCTTTTCCCCTGCTACTAACCCCCCACTGGACCAACTGTTAGTCAAGAAACGAACCACATGATAAATAGCCCCCAAGGGGCCTTCCGTACTGATATCCTCGAGCCGAACTCCCAAAGGGTAAAATACAAGGCCACCCTTGCTTTTTCCCAACCCCCTTTCCTCTCTCTCTGGTATGTCCCTAACATTTGGGATGCAGAGATTTTCCATTATCCCCTCCATCTCTTGATTTCCCCATTTTTTGGGGAAACCCCCCCAGGGGGTTTCCAGGGTTTGGGGGGGGGGGGGGGGGGGGGGGGGAAATCTCCCTTTTGTGTTTAAAAACACCCATAACTATAACGGGGGCTCCCCCCATGGGGCTCTCCGGGCCCCTGGGCTAGGGGTGTGGGACCATTGTTCGTTCCCCTCATCGATTTTTCCCTTTTGGGCCCCCTGCTTTCTGTGGGGGGTTGTACTTTTAAATGAAATTTATCCCCTTTTGGCCCACAGACGGGAATTGTTCCTACTAAGTATTTCCCTTTTGCCTTTGCCATCCTTTTCCTTCCTTTTCTCAAAACCCCACTTTTTTTAAATGAACTTGCAACTCCTCCTCCCCCTCTCCTCCCAATGTCTTTCCTGGGGTTTAAAATTCCCAAAATGGAAAGATTAAATTTTGTTTTTTATTCGGTGATTTTTTTTTTCTGTGAGTGCTATTATTCTGGGGATGTCCCCCTTGATTCTTTCATGCCACTCCTCATACTTATTTTTTAAATTCCCCTCTGCATTTGGGATAAACCCCACCTTCAACGTTTTTTTCTAAAACTGTGGTCTGGGGCATACTGGGGTTAAGGGGGAATGGGGGAAACCCGTGGGGAAATATGGGTTGGGTTTCTGGGGGGGGGATTTTTTAATGCAGTGGGTGGGGGGCAGTGGAAAGTGGGGATGGGTGTTTTGGTTTTGAGTGTTTTTTGGGAATGGGGTTGACCTGGTTGGGGGGGTTTTTTATTGAATTTTTGAGGGGGCTGATTTATCTTCTTTCCCCGGGTCCTTTTGGGTCTCCTGTCTGCCTTCCCCCCTCCCCTTTTCTTCCCCCCCTTTTTTCCCTTTTTACCATCTCTCTCAGTTTTTTGTTTTCCCTTTTTAGGGTTTTGTCAACAGTCGGATACACCTTCCTGTATGCCAGCTTGTCCCTTAATCGTCTTTTCTCCTGCAGGATCCTGGTTTCCCAAATTTATTTTGCCTTGAAAAGGGACTTTCCTGGGTGGGTTTTTTTTTTTTTACAAACCCCCCCCTATTCTCCGAAAATTTTTCCCGGGGGTGGGTATGTCACTTCTATTGTTTTATGATTTCTTTCATTGCTTTTTTTTCCCCTTTTTTTCTTACTTCATTTGGTTTTCCCCTTCCCAAATTCCGGGGCCCATACACAAAGACTGACCTCACCCTTTCATTCTCCCCCCATACCTGTGTATCCACTCATTCAATTTAAAACCCCTCCTTTGCGCTTCCTTTCTTCATTTTTACTACTAATGCACTTGGGCTCATGGCCTGCTTTCCCCCTTCTCGTTTCTCTGGCTCTGCGTGGTCTGTTATGCCCCCACAATAGCTTAGCTCTTCATTTATTTCAGTTTTCCCTGTAGAGCTTCAAACATCCCAAGTTTGCCCTTCTTTCCCTACAACCCCCTTATTTGTGACTGAGGTTGCAGTTTTGATGTCAACCCCCAAAATGTTCTTTAGTTCTTTAGGCTTTTTAGATTTTTATTTCCTTTTCTAAACTCTGTATCCTGCCTCTCTGCTTGATTTGCCCTCCCATTCCTGCTTTCCATGTCTACCTCTCTTCCATTCTCATGTTAATTTCTTCAGTTTCTTTTCCTTTCATTTCCCTTTTTGTGGCTCGTGCCCATCTTCCTTTTTGGCAGTTTCCTCCTCCTGCCCCTTGTTTTTCCCTTTTGTTCTCTGGAAAACCCTTTTTTTTTATCCTGATTGCCCGAGTGGGAAACCTATAAAATTTCTGTGTGTTAGGTTAGTATGTTATGTCAGAGTGGGGGGGGGGGGGGAAGGTAGAGAGGAATGGGGCTATGGGAGAGAGAGTGGGAGGGGATTTTGGGGGGGAAAATGGGGGGTGGGAAGGAGGGAGAAGCAGTGGGTGAGTGGGAGAGGGAGGGGGGAAGGAGGGGAAGTGAGGAGGGGGGGGGTAAAAAAAAGGGGGGGTGGGATCAGGGGAAAGGGGTGAGATGTCGGTGGGGGGGGGGTGTATGGTGGGGGTCGGTATTTGTGGTGTGTGGTTGTGTGTGTGTGGTGTGTGTGGTGTGGTGTGTGTGTGGGGTGTTGCATGTGTGCAATGGTTTTGTGTGGTTGGTGTGTGTATCACATAGTTTTGGGTTTCGGGGGGCGGCCCAAGTCCGGCCCCGGGTGGTGTGTTATTGTGTGTGGTGTGAGTGGTTGTGCGGTTTTGTGTGTGTGGAGTGTGTTGTGTGTGTGTGTTTGTGTACCAAATAGTTGAGGTTGCAGGGGGTCGACCCCAACTCCGGCCCCGGGGTGTGTTTTTGTTGTGTGTTAGTGTGGTGCGTGTGGTTGGGGGTGTGAGTGTGTGTGGTGTGGGGGGTGTGGTGTGGTGTGGGGGTGGTGGTTTTACTCAACAATCAATATTTCACCAATAACTCATTACAGTTGTGACCGGGTGTGGAAGTGGAATTGCTCTTACTCTATTATTTGTTCGATTGTAGCCATGATCACAGTACCACTTGCGGGGTTCATTACCTTTGTAATTGTGAGCTAATTTTCCTTTGTACCTAGTTCAGCTATCAAAAAATTTGGGGGGCCAAGTCCCGGACCCCTTTTCTACTTGTAATCTTAAATACCTTTTTAACTTGTCAGATTGTGACCAGACCTACCTGGGGTTCATTACCTTTTAAAATTGTAGTTCATTTACCTTTTTAAATTTTTGGGGGTTCATACCTTTGAAATTTTTGAGTTCATTACCTCTGTAAATTTCCGCTATCAAAACTTTGGAGTCCCCTCCCTGGACCCTTATTTACCTCTGTAATCTTATGTTTCCGCCCACAGGATGGGTATTGGGGACTACCGCCCACAGGATGGTTGTGGGTGACTCCGCCCACGGATGTATGGGGTGCATAATAAACATATTAAAAATAAAAGCTCCACCTAGTACTATGTTGCTTTGGGTTCCCAACCTTGACAAAATTGGGAGCAAAAATTCTGAACACTGTGAGCAAATTTTTTAAACATGACTTAGCTTCAGTTGTTTTACCTTCTTAACATTTTAGCATATCCATGCTGTAATTATTCTGGCCTTTATGCTCTCTTGGGCCCAGGCCCAGGGTGAATCTTTAAAATTTGTTCTGGGGGATTTTCAGTCTGTCCCGGGTTTCCACCTGCACGGACTATTCCAGTGCTGCCCCCCGTTCCACTCTGCCCGAACTATTCTCCGTGGGGTCCCCCGTTACCACTTGCACGGACTATTTTTATTTTTCCTGGGGTTTACCTGGAGAGAGTTTCCGGGGTCAAAGCCCCCGGGGCCCGGTCCTGTGACCACCTCCTGGTGGATCAGAGCCTGATCAACCAGGCTTTTTACTGCTGGCTCCCACAAAACCAACGTACGACCACAGCCCGCTGGTCAGGAACCGATTTTAGATGCTTGTCCAGGCCAGCTTGAAAACTCCCCAGGGGTCTTTTGGGAAATCCACCTTATGTATGCGGGGAGGCAGTTGAACAGTCTCGGGCCCCTGACACTTATTGTACGGTCTCTTAACGGCTAATAAACACCCTGCTTTTCATTGGGGGGATGTTGCATCGTCTTCAAGTCTTTTGCTATCGTATGAGTGATTTTCGTGTGCAAGTTCGGTACTAGTCCCCTAGGATTTTCCAGGTTTATATAATCATGTATCTCTCCCGCCTGCGTTCCACGGAATACAGGTTTAGGAACTTCAAGCGCTCCCAGTTAACTGAGGGTTTTTTTATCTCCTTATGCGCGCCGTGAAGGTTCTCTGTACATTTTCCATGTCAGCAATTTCACCTGTTTTGAAAGGTGCTGTTATGGTGCAGCAATATTCCAGCCTAGATAGAACAAGTGACCTGAAGAGTGTCATCATGGGCTTGGCCTCCCTAGTTTGAAGGGTTTCTCATTATCCACCCCGTCATTTTTCTAGCAGATGCGATGATACAATGTTATGGGTCCTAGAAGGTGAGATCCTCCGACATGATCACCCCAGGTCTTTGACGTTGGTGTTTCGCTCTATTTTAGGGCCAAATTTTTTTTGTACTCTGACGAAGATTTAATTTTCTCGTGTTTACCATATCTGAGTAACTGAAATTTCTCATCGTTGAACTTCATATTGTTTTCTGCAGCCCAGTGAAAGATTTGGTGGATGTCCGTATGGATCCTTGCAGTGTCTGCAATGGAAGACACTGTCATGCAGATTCGGGTGTTTATCTGCAAAGGAAGACACGGTGCTGTGGCTGACATCCTTGTCTATGTCAGATGTGAGGATGAGGAACAAGATGGGAGCGAGTTCTGTGCCTTGTGGTCCATCTACCGACTTTTCCTGTTATTCCTTCAGCAAGCATTTTGTGCACTATTACGCCATGGTCACACTTGTCGAAGGCTTTGCAGAGTCTGTATATATACATCTGCATTCTTTTGTCTTCTAGTGCATCTAGAACCTTGTCGTAGTGATCCAATAGTTTTAGACAGACAGGAGCGACCCGTTCTAAACCCCCTGTTGGCCTTTGGGGTTTGTAACTGAGGGTTTCTAGATGGGGGGTGATCTTGCTTCTTAGGACCCTTTCAAAGATTTTTATTATATGGGATGTTAGTGCTATCGATCTGTAGTTCTTTGCTGTTGCTTTAAATGCCCCTTTTGTGGAGTGGGGCTATGTCTGTTGTTTTTAGAACTGTGGGACGACCCCCCGTGTCCATGCTCCCTCTCCCATAGGATGGAAAAGGCTCGTGATAGGGGCTTCTTGCAGTTCTTTATGAACACAGGAGTTCCATGAGTCTGGCCCTGGGCAGAGTGCATGGGCATGTCATTTATCGCCTGTTCGAAGTCATTTGGAGACAGGATAACATCGAATAGGCTTGTGTTAATCAAATTTTGTGGCTCTCTCATAAAAAATTCATTTTGATCTTCGACTCTCAGTCTGGCTCCACGCATACATGTCTGAACCTCAATTATGTTGTGATCTGAGTATATTGTTTTTGATATGGTGACATTTCTTATCAGATCATCATTGTTAGTGAAGATGAGGTCTAGTGTATTCTCCAGTCTAGTAGGCTCTATTATTTGCTGGTTTAAATTGAATTTAGTGCAGAGATTTAAAAGCTCGTGTGAGTGTGAGTTTTCATCAGAGCTGCCTCCTGGTGTTATTACTGCAACAATATTATTTGCTATATTCCTCCATTTTAGGTGCCTTAAGTTGAAATCCCCCAGGAGCAAGATGTTGGGTGCAGGAGCTGGAAGATTTTCCAGACAGTGGTCAATTTTTAACAGCTGTTCCTTGAATTGCTGGGATGCTGCATCCGGAGGCTTGTAGACTACCACAATGACTAGGTTTTGGTTCTCGACCTTTACTGCTAAAACTTCCACTACATCATTTGAGGCATTAAGCAGTTCTGTGCAAACAAGTGACTCTGCAATGTACAGGCCAACAGGCTTGTGTTAACCAAATTCTGTGGCTCTGCGATAAAAAATTCATTTTGATCTTCGACTCTCAGTCTGGTTAGCAGCTTGCTAAAAACTGAGTCGTATTGGGACTTGAGTAGCCCACTCATTTCCTTGCTGTCATCTGTGTAGGACCCATCTTGTTTAAGTAGGGGCCCAATACTGGACATTGTTCTCGACTATAATTTGGCATAGGAGAAGAAATACTTTGGGTTTCTTTCGATTTCATTTATGGCTTTTAGTTCTTCCGGCGATTCCTGACTCCTATAAGATTCCTTTAGCTTAAGTTCGATGCTTGCTATTTCTCTGACCAGTGTCTCCCTACGCATTTCAGATAAAATGACCTCTTTTTGCCGCTCTCTTATTCTTTTCCATCGCCTGTAAACGGAGCGCCTGTCTCTTTCTATTTTACATCTACTCCTCATTTTTCTTAGAGGAATAAGCCTTGTGCATACATCGAGTGCCACCAAGTTAATCTGTTCTAGGCATAAGTTGGGGTCTGTGTTGCTTAGTATATCTTCCCAGCTTATATCGGTTAGGACTTGATTTACTTGGTCCCACTTTATGTTTTTGTTATTAAAGTTGAATTGGTGAATGCTCAATCATGACTAATCTCATTATGTCGGTCTGGGGCTCCACGCATACATGTCTGAACCTCAATTATGTTGTGATCTGAGTATATTGTTTTTGATATGGTGACATTTCTTATCACATCATGATTGTTAGTGAAGATGAGGTCTAGTGTATTTTCCAGTCTAGTAGGCTCTGTTATTTGCTGGTTTAAATTGAATTTTGAGCAGAGATTTAAAAGCTCGTGTGAGTGTGAGTTTTCATCAGAGCTGCCTCCTGGAGTTATTACTGCATCAATATTTTTTGCTATATTCCTCCATTTTAGGTGCCTTAAGTTGAAATCCCCCAAGAGCAAGATGTTGGGTGCAGGAGCTGGAAGATTTTCCAGACAGTGGTCAATTTTTAAAAGCTGTTCCTGGAATTGCTGGGATGTTGCATCCGGAGGCTTGTAGACTACCACAGTGACTAGGTTTTGGTTCTCAACCTTTACTGCTAAAACTTCTACTACATCATTTGAGGCATTAAGCAGTTCTGTGCAAACAAGTGACTCTGCAATGTACAGGCCAACCTCCCCTTTTTTCCTGTTCACTCTGTCACATCTGTATGGGTTGTAACCTGGGATCCATATTTCATTGTCCAAGTGATCCTTTATGTGGGTCTCAGTGAAAGGCGCGAACATTGCCTTTTCCTCTGCAAGCAGTCCATGGATGAAAGGTATTTTGTAATTTGTTGCTGGCTTTACACCCTGTATATTTGCAAAGAAGAATGTCATCGGACTGGTGGTATTGTTGGTACTGGGGGAGGGGATTTTTTTTCCGGCATTAGTATCTGTATCTGCTGGTTTGGAGTGGAGGCCATCGACTGTGGTTCCACTCCAGGAATGACTGGGTTTGGTGTACGATTTCTGCCATTTCCTGCCAGTTTTTTTTCCTTCCTGGCACTAAAAAACCTCTCCCTCTTGAGTGGCTGTGGCTACCCAGGTTTTCCCATGGCCTGGATGTTTTGTATCTTTTTGTCCCCTTTAGATGGTGTGCCTGGCAATTTAAGTTACAGCACAGTCTTTCTTTACTGAGGAGGTACATATTTCAGGGTGAAAAAGCTTACAGGAAGGGTGTGTGCATTTTCCTGTTGTAATATGGGCACGGCATTTTCTAGGGTGGTCATAGTTGCACGTCCCGTCTGTTTTTCCAGATTTCCCATGTCTGCAGATACGAAGTGCATAGTATGTGCACAGGCTTGGTTTCAGTTTGCCTTGGGTTTCTGTGACTGTATTCCCTGTTGGTGCATGTTTACCTGTCTTATTCCTATCCTCCCTAGCACCAACAATGGAGCTCCCACCAGTTGTTTTTGGTAATATATCCTCACTGTTGCTAGTGGAGTCCTCTTGTTTGCTATTTCCTGTGGAATTTCTAGTTTGCAATATTGGTTTTATCTTATCTTTGACTATACTTGTTTCCCCACTACGGCTCCTGTCCCCTATGAGGTCATTTATATGTATTCCTTCCTGCGTATAATTCCCGACTACCTGGACAAAATCCCGACTCACACACAGCTTCACCATTACTGTCTCCCAGGACAGCACCTCCAGCTTCACCATTACTGTCTCCCAGGACAGCACCTCCAGCTTCACCATTACTGTCTCCCAGGACAGCACTATCAGCCCCACATTTACTGACTACCAGGACTTCACCTCCAGCCTTGCAGTTTCTGACTACATGGCCAGTATCAAGGGCAGTACCATTCAGCCCAGACTTTTTATGTTCTCATCTGTTGTAGAAAGCTTCCGGGTTTTGTATGAAAGCAGCTTTGATGTTATCCTCTTTTAATACCCTTGTGATTTTAGTCCACAGATTTATCTCATTTGGGCATACCCAAAAACATTTCCCTGTTTTAATACTGCTTGTAGCTAGTTCTTGGATATCTGCACAAGGGGCGTGACACCAATTTCCACAAAAATGACAATTTATCCATATGGAAGCCCGTTTGTTTGATTGACTGCAGACTACACAGAGCTTCATAATGATTTGAATGGTTGATTTACTGTAATTCCCAGTTACCACTCTGCCCGAACTATTCTCCATACTATTTCAGTTACCACTGTGCACGGACTATTCTCAGTGCTGTCCCAGTTACCACTCTGCCCAAACTATTCTCCGTGCTGTTCCAGTTACCACTCTGCCTGAACTATTATCTGTGTTGCCTAGTTACCGCTCTGCTCGGACTATTCTCAGTGCTGCCCCAGTTATCACTCTGCATGGACTATTGTCCATGCTGTCCTAGTTACCACTCTGCACGGACTATTCTCCGTGCTGTTCCAGTTACCACTCTGCCCGAACCATTCTCAGTGCTGCCCCAGTTACCACTTTTCCCGAACTATTCTCAGTGCTGCCCCAGTTACCACTCTGCTCGAACCATTCTCAGTGCTGCCCCAGTTATCACTCTGTCTGAACTATTGTCCGTGCTGTCCCAGTTGCCACTCTGCACGGACTATTGTCCGTGCTGCCCCAGTTATCACTCTGCACGGGCTATTGTCCGTGCTGTCCCAGTTACCACTCTGCCCGAACTATTCTCCGTGCTGTCCCAGTTACCACTCTGCCCGAACTATTCTCAGTGCTGTCCCAGTTACCACTCTGTCCGAACTATTCTCCGCGCTGTCCCAGTTACCACTCTGCACGGACTATTGTCCGTGCTGTCCCAGTTACCACTCTGCACGGACTATTGTCCTTGCTGTCCCAGTTACCACTCTGCACGGACTATTGTCCTTGCTGTCCCAGTTACCACTCTGCGCGGACTATTTTCCGTGCTGCTTTGTGTACGTTTTGGAGTGCAATCTTTGAAGGGCGATTCAACAACATATATTTTTTTCACCTCCTATTTCTTTCATTTATCGTGTACGTGATGGAGTGTTCACTCTCTCTATTGTAAAAAAAAAATCAATAAGATTGCGTAAAAAAAAAAAAGTGTAAAAAAGATTTACTATTACATTTGTGAAGCTGCCTAAATGGCACTATAGAAGGTTGTCTGGGAACTTGCTACTGAAAGAACAATGATAATAAGCAATTTGCTTGATTTACTTACCTGTGAGTATCTTATCCTCTCATCTCAAAAAATAAAGTTTGTAAGTTTTTTTTTTTTTTTGACTGTTGCAAAATATCTGTCCTTTACTCCCAAACAAATCGCAAAATATTTAGAGTTTTCCCCAAAGTAAATCTTGAAAATCAAGAACAATCATTATTTTAAGATTCCTGTGAATATTATTTTAATTAATTAAAAAGTAAAGACACAGGATAGTAAACTAAGTCAATAATTTACTTCCGAGATATTCGTCTGGAACGGAGCCGGCCATCCACCTCAGGAAATATTCTTTTCCGGGAAAATCGTGTTTGTGTCTGGGTTTTCCCCATATTACCTGTAATCTAGTGCAGTTAGCCTCTTCAAAACTCCGTTTTCTCTTACTCAGCCATGTATAAACGTAAGTAACAATTCTTACAGGATTCATTACCTTTGTAACTTGTGAGTCATTACCTTTAACTTTCAGATAAACTTTGGGGGCCCCCCCCGGGGACCATTAGTACCTCTGAAATCTAAAATCCCGAACGATGATGGGTGCAATACTTTTTATTACCCTTTGAAAATTGTGGTTCAACCTTTGAAAATTGGAGTTAAAACCTTGTTTAAAATTTAGTTCTTTTTCCTTTTAAAAATTTGGAACCCAACCTTTTTAATTGTGTTCATTCTTTGTACCATGTGAGTATCTTACCTTTTAAAAATGTTGTAGTTTCATTTTTCTTTTTATTTGCAAAATGATCTTTCATTACTCAGTAACATATGTAGCTATAAAATTTTAGGAGTTCAGTCTGACCCCATTATGTACAACTCTGATAATCATATGACATCATGTATTCCACAGATGGGTATGGGTGAATAATTTAATAATTTAAAATTAAAGTACCACCTAGTTTGATGTTTGTTCCAAAGCAAAATTGGACTTCGAGATATTCCTGACACGTGAGCAATCTTACTAAAAATATTTAGTTTCAGTTGTTTTTTTCGGGTTTTCCACATTCAGCGTAATCTATGCAGTTTGCATCCTTCACAACATTGTTCTCTTAGCCAGCCCATGTATAACTTAACATTTGTTCAGGTTCGTTTTCCCTTTGTCTTTATTCATTTTTTTGTTCAAGGAGATACAATAGGAGCACCGTAGACCATATTGATCGTAACTGTAATAATTGTACTGACATATGTCCTGCCAGGGTCATTACATTGAAATGTGATTCTTTACCTGGTAAATCGAGTCTGGCATTACCTGTTTTGATTTATTACTTTCAAAAGTTCTCCTTTGCATGGAGTCAAACGTTGTATTTCATTATTTTATGTGAAACCATTGAATTGTGATTCATTAACTCGTACCCATTCAAAAATTTGATATCTACCCTTTAGTCCTTAATCTTATACAAGTTAGCAAACAAAAGAATGCCACAGTATTGAGTGTGTTTAACCTGAAAATTGCAGCATACTACAATTACAATTTGTAAATGCCAGTTTTCTTGTTATAACATTAGTATATTTGTATTCTATTATCCTGCACTAAGTCTCTGGTCATCCTGTATTACATTGGGTTGATATTACATCTTCATTCATTTCTTGTCATGCATAAAATAGAAACAAGTAAAGGTGTAACTAGATATCCTGCCACCAATAGATCCACTGTGCTTTATACAAGGGCACTGTCTGATTCGTTTCCTGTTCCATATCTTGACATTCAAATGTTCCATGATTGCCAAGTGTAGGACTTCCTTTACACACATCTAAAATATACCACTTCTCAAGTTTATTTCGTAAAATTGGTTACAGTTTTCGAGGCCTTTTGAGGTCTAAGGTTACCAATACTGAGGTCCTCCAGTTGATATTCATTCTAGGTCATTTCCTACACTAATAGGAGCTGTCATGCATACAGTAAGATTCTTCCTATAGCCAATTGTCATAGCTATAGAATATGTGGCCAATCTCCTTGATAATCTTTGGCAAAGGTCCTATACATTTGTTATTTTGACATTGTCCAGCTAATGATAACTACCATTATACCTATACAGAATAATTTACACTCAATTCATTTACCGTCGAAGGGCACTAAGTTCCATACATAAGTCCAACAATCATCTACAGGAATCCACAGTTATATACAGGTGCGGTTTGATACTTCCAAAATGCCCACATTAACACTAGATTTGCATATAACCTTCATTGAATGTCACACAATACATTTTCATAAAACTCATGTACAATGACATTCTGCATTATTCCAAAAGTTCTTTCCCTTACTACTAATTGTATACTTAAAATCTACAAACTACAGCTTCAATAACATATACATCAATAATTCAGATAAACTAAAGGTTAGACCAAACAATCGTCACAGGTACACATTAAAAACTACTAAACATTCGCATATTATAAAATTTGTCACCTTCACTTCATACACTAATTCATCCACATCAACATATACACTAAAATTCTTTACGAATAGTTAAACAAAATACATTCCCACCTCACTACAAAAACTTAACAACAGTTCATACTACAATTGTCCACCTGTAACATAACACTACATTCATCCTACATAGTGAACAAACACTACATTCATCCTAACAATTTGAACAAACACTCACATTCATCCTACAAGTGTGACAAACACTTACATATCCTACAAGCGAACAAAACTACATCATCCCACAAGTGAACAAACACTACATCATCACAAGTGAACAAACTAATCTCCATCATACATACAATTCCACAAACACTACATCCCACAAGTGAACAAACACTACATCATCCTCAGTGAACAAACACTACTTCTCAAAAGCGAACAAACATACTCATCCACAATGAACAAACACTACATCTTCTCCAAAACCTTACATTCCAAGCGAACTAACATACATCATCCTACAAGTGAACAAACACTACATCATCCTACAAGCGAACAAACACTACTTTCATCCCACAAGCGAACAAACTACATCATCCCACAGCGAACAAACACTACATCATCCTACAAGCTGAACAAACACTACATCATCCTAAAAGTGAACAAACACTACATTCATCCTACAATGGAACAAACACTACATCATCCTAACAAGCAACAAACACTACATCATCCACATGCGAACAAACACTACATCACCTCAAGCGAACAAACACTACATCATCTATCAAGTGAACAAACTACATTCATCCCAAGCGAACAAACACACATCATCCCAATGCAACAAACACTACATCATCCTACAAGCGAACAAACTACATTCATCCTACAAGCGAACAAACACTACATCATCATACAGTGAACAAACACTACATCATCCCACAAGCGAACAAACACTACATCATCCCTACAAGCGAACAAACACTACATTCATCCCACAAGCGAACAAACACTACATATCCTACAAGTGAACAAACACTACATCATCCACAAGCGAACAAACACTACATCATCCTACAAGTGAACAAAACACTACATCATCCCACAAGCGAACAAACACTACATTCATCCCACAAGCGAACAAACACTACATCATCCCACAGCGAACAAACACTACATCATCTACAAGTGAACAAACATACATCATCCCACAGCGAACAACACTACATTCCCCACCCTCCTTACCACACGAACAAACATTTACATCATCCCAGTGAACAAAACTACATATCCACACACAACATCATCACCCACAACGTAACAAACACTACATTCATCACAGGAACAAACACTACTTTCATCCCACAAGTGAACAAACACTACATCATCACTACAAGTGAACAAAAACTACATCATCCTACAAGCTGAACAAACACTACATCATCCTACAAGTGAACAAACACTACATCATCCCACAAGCGAACAAACACTTACATCATCCTACAAGCGAAAACACTACATCTACATCATCCATACAAAGTGAACAAACACTACATCATCCTACAAGCGAACAAACACTACATCATCCCACAAGTAACAAACATACATCCCAAAAGCGACAAAACACTACATCATCCCACAAGCGAACAAACACTACCATCATCCTACAAGCGAACAAACACTACATCATCCTACAAGTGAACAAACATACATCATCCCACAAGCGAAACAAACACTACATCATCCCACAGCGAAACAAAACACTACATCTCCTAAAAGCGAACAAACACTACATTCATCCCACAGCGAACAAACACTACATCATCCCACAAGCGAACAAACACTACTCATCCTACATGCAACAAACACTACATCATCCTACAAGTGAACAAAACATACTCATCCCACAAGCGAACAAACACTACATCATCCTACAAGTGAACAAACACTACATCATCCCACAAGCGAACAAACACTGCATCACCCCACAAGCGAACAAACACTACATCATCCTACAAGCAAACAAACACTACATCATCCTACAAGTGAACAAAACACTACATCATCCTACAAGCGAAAAACACTACATCACCCTACAAGCGAACAAACACTACATCATCCTACAAGCGAACAAACACTACATCATCCTACAAGCGAACAAACACTACATCATCCTACAAGTGAACAAACACTACATCATCCTACAAGTGAACAAACACTACATCATCCACAAGCGAACAAACACTACATCATCCTACAAGCGAACAAACACTACATCATCCTACAAGCGAAACAAACACTACATCATCCTACAAGTGAACAAACACTACTCATCCTACAAGGACAAACACTACATCATCCTACAAGTGAACAAACACTACATCATCCCACAAGCGAACAAACACTACATCATCCTACAAGTGAACAAACACTACATCATCCTACAAGTGAACAAACACTACATCATCCTACAAGTGAACAAACACTACATCATCCTACAAGTGAACAAACACTACATCATCCTACAAGTGAACAAACACTACATCATCCCACAAGTGAACAAACACTACATCATCCTACAAGTGAACAAACACTACATCATCCCACAAGCGAACAAACACTACATCATCCTACAAGTGAACAAACACTACATCATCCTAAAAAGTGAACAAACACTACATCATCCTACAAGCGAACAAGCACTACATCAATCCTACAAGTGAACAAAACACTACATCATTCCTACAAGTGAACAAACACTACATCATCCTACAAGTGAACAAACACTACATCACCCTAAAAGGGAACACAAACACTACATCATCCTACAAGTGAACAAACACTACATCATCCCACAAGTGAACAAACACTACATCATCCTACAAGTAAACAAACACTACATCATCCCACAAGCGAACAAACACTACATCATCCTACAAGTGAACAAACACTACATCATCCTACAAGTGAACAACACTACATCATCCCCACAAGCGAAC
Organism: Cherax quadricarinatus; assembly: GCF_026875155.1. Taxonomy (NCBI): domain Eukaryota; kingdom Metazoa; phylum Arthropoda; class Malacostraca; order Decapoda; family Parastacidae; genus Cherax; species Cherax quadricarinatus. Next base: position 16,351 of record NW_026490142.1, read on the forward strand.
AAAACACTACATCATCCTACAAGTGAACAAACACTACATCTTTCCCACAAGCAACAAACACTACATCATCCTACAAGCGAACAAACACTACATCATCCTACAAGCGAACAAACACTACATCATCCCACAAGCGAACTTACACAATCACGTATATTTAGTAATATTTTTCAAATATAATTTCCATTTTTAAGTAACAAACTTCTTCCACCATATAATAAAATATACATAGTCATTACTATTAAACATTAACTTAAACACGTACTATATTCTTATTTTACAGACCACAACATTACTTGCCTCACCATCCTAACACTACTTAACACATTGTACATGAACACGTCCTTATATACCCATCACTCGTCAATAATATTCACTGAACTTCACCGAATACCAATATACAACCCATACTGAGTACATGAAATTCTCTCTTACATACTGCTATATACACTTGATGTATGATAAAAATCACACACATTGTATTATCTCATTATTAGCAGTACATTTGGTACACAGACATATTTATCAAGCCCGCATGTCCTTTGCTTTAATACAACCACCAGTCCTGATAATACATTACAACATATTCCAAATTTAACTTATCCATAACATACATCAGTATACCATCCTGAGTATGACCGTATACTTTTCACATGCACACAAATATTGCTCATTTCCATGTCCATAAAAATCTTAACAACTTTTCCCTTACGAACCACCACAAACTTACTTAAAACACACTCCACAACTACGCTGCCATTTCACACCATATCAAGGAACTCCTCATACATTCCCAAATTCTGAGACGAGCCCGGTGCAACCCCTGAAATTCCTAACACATCCCCCCCCCTCACTCCGCCAACAAACTTCTGACATTCATACTTCGATATCCTTCAGGAAAAGCCCTTTCCCATCTACTTCCGTATATCCCCCTATTACGACTAAGTGTTTTGTACATTGTTGCAGCCAATACCTTCTTTCGCACCATCCAATCCCCATTACCTCTCATGGCCCATGATATGAAAACAAAATCATTTTATGATGTACACCAAAGCACGCTGTACAGACTCTTCCACACCTCCCACATCTAAACTCAATGGCCCTTAATACCGATATCCCTCCCCACCCACCCTCCTCAAAATCCCACCCATCCACTCCCGTATACACTCCAAATTTTTACAAAAATATACTACATGAAAAGCTGTCTCCCTATCCCCACACACCCTACATACGTCCTCCACCATCAACCCTCTCTCCCGTAGCACCACACCAGACGGCAATATTCCATGAAGGAAACGAAACATTACCTCTCTCACTCTTGGTCTGATGCGCACCAACCGCAACCTTACCCAAATATCTCCCCATGCATACATTGGGTATATGCCCTCAACATTCGCAATCACCCTCACCCCTACAGCACGCTCCAGAACACCTACCCGTATCCTAGACGGATCTCTAACATACAATAAAGCTCGCAGCACATCCTCACACTCTTTCATCTCTGATCCTACCCACCATCTTTGTGCCTCCTCATATAATGCTTGCACACCCTTCCCCACACGACCGTCCACTCGGAGAAACCCCCTCTTCAAATATGTACACTTAACCCTTAATCTTATATCTATTAAACCCAATCCACCTTTGTCGACCGGTAGCATAACAACACTTCTACCCAACCAGTCACACCCAGAACCCCATATATAACGAAAAACCTTTTTTAGCATTCTAGTTATGTCCGGTCCTGCCAACGGATATACTGCTGCCACATGCCAGACCATACTATATAACAGTACATTCACCACTATTACACGTTGATGTATCGTCAAATGCATGGGTCTCAAAACATTTAACCTACCCACCAAACCTATCCACTGCCCTCCCAGAATTAACCATCCATGCCTCCCCGGCATTCCCCATATAAATTATCCCACACACCTTTTGTCTATCCACCACACACCAACGCACAGCTGTTTCCCATCGTGCCCTCCCTACCCAATTCCCTAAGACCAATAATTTCGATTTCTCCACATTCACTTTTAAACCTGCAACTCCTTCAAAACCACCAATTACATCCTCCACCTCATGTAAACTTTCCTCCCTGCTCATTAGAATTGTTGTATCATCCACATACCCTATTATTCCCATCACTCCATTCTCCACACCACGATCCACCCCTAAACATTGCCCCACTGCCCTGTAAAAACGGTCCTGTATACAAGCAAACAACAGTTGAGACAGAGGACAACCCTGCCGTATGCCTCTACCCATTGAAACCCACTCACCCAATTTCCCATTCACCTGCACACGTACACCTACCCTATTATACAAAGTCTCAATCCAACGTACCATCTCTTCCCCAAAACCCTGCCTCCGTAAGATATGCAACAGTGCCTCTCGTTCTACGCAATCATACACAGCCTGCCAATCCAATGCTAAGACACCTCCCTCCCTTTATTCTCCCCCTCCATACTTTCCACAAAATCTTTTATTATTCCATGTCCCTCATACATCGTCCTCCCAGGCACCCCATACTGACCTCTCGCAACAACTCTATCACGCACTTCAGCCTGTTCCCCAAGATTTTTGCGAATATCTTATAATCAGCACATAACAACGACAACGCCCTGTAGTTCTGCACTGTAGTAGGGCCTTTCCCTTTTGGAATCAAAACTACTACTGCGGTATGCTGCAACTCACCCATCCTCCCCTCACTTTTCATCACATTCATCAGGTTCACTAAAAAATCCTTCAACACACTCCAATGCTTCACATAGAATTCACAAGGTAACCCATCTATACCTGGCGCTTTACCTCTCGCCATATTCTCCAAAGCTCTCCATACCTCCCCTCTTCAATATCCCCTCCCAATACCATACGATCACTTCCACTCAGCACACAAGATACATTCTCTCCCAATCTCTCTAAATCCTCACCGTTCACTCCTACACTCCACAAATATTTTCCAAACCAACTATCCAGAAAACCACTCATACCCTCAGTAGTTCGCAACTCCTGACCCTTCGTATACCCACCTAAGTTCTCGTGTACTACCAGCTTATCAATTTCCGTTGCCAACCTGCGTCTCCGCTGGCCCCGTAACACACAGGCTGACGGCCTGTCACCCCAAATCGCCTCCTCTAACCCACCTTGCACCCTCGCCTCATCAAATCTCTCATTGTGCATATCCCTTATCTGCCACTTTAACGCTTCAATTTCCTCCATTGGATACACACCTGTCACAGCACCCCTCTGATAACAACCCTGGAACCGCCCCTCTAAATACTGTTGAAGCCCACATGTCATCCATGCCTCATTCTTTCCCCTTCGCACATAATATTGCCTGATCCTCCTCTTCGCAACCCCATCCCACCACTCCAATAAATCGCTTGCACTCTTACCCCCACCCCATAAGTCCTCCCACAAACTTTCAAAATCCCCTCCCTCCACCCCCTCACCCAGTAGTCGTACATTCAGCTTCCAGTACCCCAAATACCTCTTAGGCAAACCGTCCCAATCTAAATCAGCATAAATCGCCCTATGATCTGAATAAACGACATTCACCATCTGCACCCGCGTCACCCTCACTCCCCTTGTCACATACAACCTATCTAATTGTGCAGCATATCCCTTTCCATGAAATGTGTGCTCTATCTCGCAATCCCCTCCATCAACTATATCCCTCAATCCCACACCTCTCAATAGATCCCCTAAACCTGCCAAAAAACACCCTGCCCCTCTCGGTTCCACATCCTTCCTGCCCACCACACAGTTCCAGTCGCCACCAACTATTGTCACTGACGGTAATGACCGCAAATAATATACCAATACTTTATTCACAAATTCACTCTTTACCCTTACATCATTCTCAGCCGGCACTTTACACACAAACTACGGCCATCCTCTCACCTCTCCACCACCCATCTATTCTTATCACACGACCCCCCCCCCTTCACTCCTAAGAACAACAAACGGGCTCGTCTCTCGGATCAGGATACCCACCCCTCCCTTCATTCACTCCGAATACATCACAAACACTCTGTACCCATCCACCTTCAATTCCCTTCCCAGCTTGAAATTATGTTCCTGCACAAAAACAATGTCTATAGCATAACGTCTTAAAAATCCCTTTACCCACAGATGCTTCTCACTCGCACACAATCCATTAATATTCACTGTCATGCACCGGAAACCTACTTATGTGATTTCACCCTCTGCCCCAGTTCACCTTTCACCGACACGCTTCCAGTGTGTCTGCTTCTTCCACTTTTCTCTCCACTGCCCACTTGTGGCTTCCCCTGATCCAACACCTGACCAGGCGTACCTTTAGAGCTCCCATGCACCACATCAACCCACGGCTTTTTCCCCGGTCTCTGTGCCGGGGTCAAAACATCATCCGAGTCGGAATATGTCGCCGCCCTCTTACGGTCGACACTCTCTGCATCCATTTCTAACTCACTGGATGCCTCCCTGTGAATCTCAGCATTCACCTCAATCACTTCCACCACTCCTGGCGAGTCATCTGCCATGTTTGCCAATCTTCCAAGTTGCTCATCTTCAATCTGAACAGTACTCCTCACCATACTCAAGTTATCCTCAAAAACCTTCTTCTCAAAGGATTTTTCCTTCACGTTCACCAGTAGGCCTCCCTCTACCCGCACGTCACCAATCTGCACAGTCTTCCCGTTCTCCAAGGCAGATGCCTCACTTCCCACTAACTGTGACAGTGATGGGCTGGTACCCACCAGTGGCAGCTCACGCTCCACTTCCTCACTCCAGGAAGTGCCACTTCTATGTACAGGTGACTCATCAGCATGACCCACCTCCGGTTCTGGCTCTTTCACCATCTCACTACCTAGGTCCTGTCTCCGCTGCCATCTCCCACACTGGGCCGCCATATGGTCATATGCACCACCCTAACCTACACCGTCTTCTGCTGCCCAGCGTAGTACACCATTACCTGCGTCCTAAATGCGTCCAGTATGACGTAAGACGGGATGGAATGCCTCAACGTCATCTTGATCGTGAACGTACCATCCGGCAAGCCGGCATACGCCCCATCCGTCCATTTACCAGCCATAGCCAGGTGTACAGGTCCATACTGTTCAAATACATTCCGCAGATCAGTCTCGTCCGCCTCAAATGGCACATTTCGGACTTTCACCCATGTGTAATGCCTAGACACGTCGATGAGTCGAACACGTATCGCTGAATTAACGTCCACGCTCCTGTCCTGGTACTTGTCAACCAGCCGTTCATACACTCCAGCTGATCTCAACTTGACGAAAATACGATATGCACCATTTAGTGCCACACCATACAGTTCGTGATCCGCAACACCATAGATGTCACGGATAATTTGCGGTAAAAGCACTTGTGCAGACTGAGGCGTTATTGCACCACTCACCAATTCAAGGCACACCGTGTGCATACGCCTTCTCACAGACTGCGCCATGTTGTGAAAATACAAGTCTCCTCCAATGGCCAGCAGAGGGCAGTAGTCACACGTCTGCACTCTGCTCAGGTCAAGCGGCGAATGTTGTTGTCATTAAGGTACTTAACTACTTGACAGTACACCGCTCTCTCTAGAATTTTGGATATTATACTGAGTATACTAACAGGCCTATAGTTGCTTACATCAGACCTACTATTTTTCTTGAAGATAGGAGTAACTCTGGCCTCCTTGAATCCCTCCGGTACGGTATTAGTGGTGATTTTTTTTTTTTTATTTAAAAACTTTACAGCTTACTATTAAATAAAAAGATATAAAATGGGTACAGTAGGATCCTCGATCCTACAGAACATACACTAACAAGTTTTAACAACACATTGTCATTGACATAAAAGAGGTTACCCATATACACTCACAAATTTTTCCATATAACATACTACTATAATATAAACAATGTAAACTATATATCTATATAAACTATATAAAATATAAACTATATAAACCTGTCAGATTTGTATAATTAACGTACTATGACTGACATATGACAAAGGTTCACAACCTTCACAGTAGATAATCAGAGGAATGACCTACATCACAATCTCAGTTAAAAAAAAAAAAAAATACATGCTCTTCCCAAAATTAACCGCTATACAATAAGAATTACCTAAAAACATACATACGTGCCTCACTACAATCCCACTTTAAGCATTGAAAAAAAATGAAAATCCTAAGCCTCACACTTATACTAAATAAATATTAATAAATATTACTAAATATTAATACAGCCTCTTCCACCGGCTGAGCACATTATATATAGTAAGAGACTAAACCATACTGTCCCATTACAAAATTTTAACGAGGCATTACAAATTTATGGAAGTCATTAGCGTTCCATCTCTCATCAACTGGATGAGCACATTATATAATGCTAAAATAAAGTCAGTACACTCGCTAAAACCCCAACACTAAACACAAACAACATAATTTAAATAACCTCTCATTGCGATACGATTATTGCACATGAAATATGCCCAATAAAGACTATAAACGCACACTCTACATAAGCCCAAAAGCTCTTCAAGGTCTTACACCTATAATCTTGACACCATTCACACTTAATACATGAAGAAGGTCATGACGACCCTGACACATCAAACACAGAATTCTCCATTCGTTACTACGTAATTACTTGATATCACCTTTGTTTTCTGTGCCCACTTGCATGCTACATACACTTATGCCACACATCTACACCTTCTATACCCACATACACCTTACTCTGACCCCTCCCCAGGAGGCGACCCCGCTGTGTCCCCCTGAAATCCCCCTTCTCGTATGTAATCCCCAAACTCCCCCCCCCTTTACTCACTCAGCCCAAGTCGTAGATTCATGAGAAACCCTAACGTTAACATTCTATACCCTTCCGAAAAATCCCTTTTCCCACCCCCTCCCATACAGTTCTCTATTAAGACACATCGTACGATAAACCATTACCGCTAGTACCCGCCTCCGCACCTCACAATCCCCCTCCCCCTCATCACCCACGACATATTATATAATTTCCCCTATTATATAATCCAAAGCTCTTATAACACTTCATCGAACCCTCCTACATCTAGGCTTAGTGCACGCAGAACCGACACCCCTCGGGCCCCCACCCCTGTACAACCCCACTTAACCAATACCTAACACCCTCCAGTCCCCCACAAAAGTATACTGCATGGAACGCCGTCTCATCCTCCCCACAGATTCCACACCTTCTCCCCCACAATTACCCCTGGTTCTTAGTACCTCCCCGACGGTAGTATGCCATGCAGAAACGATACGTTACCTCCCTTACCCTAAGGCTTTGCTTCAACTTGCTAAACCTATACCAAATACTCTTCCATGCGTACATGGGGAACAATCCCTCAACTGGTACAACAATCCTTTCTTCAAGCAACCTACACAAAACCCCTACTCGAATTTTCCTGGGTTCTCTAACCAACATCAAAGCCCTCAAAACAGTTTCACATTCCCTCAACTCCACACCACCATACAACTTACCCAATCTATCATGTATTTTTCCCAGCTGCCCTCCACTCATACCTTCACGCAAAACCTCCCATTTAAGAAACACACATTTAATCCTCCTTCTCAGATCCATCAACCCCAACCCACCCTGGCGCACAGGTAACATTACAACCTCTCTCCTCAGCCAATCGCACCTTGAACCCCACAAAAAGTTGAACACTAGTCTCAGAATTCCCACAATCGCCGTCCCTGTTAATGGGAACACGGCTGCTACGTGCCAAACCTTACTATACAATAATACATTTATAACAATCACTCGTTGTATGAGAGTCAGATGATGAGGTCGCAATGCACCCAGACGCCCCTGAATTCTTTCCATTAATCTATTCGAGTTTTCCTCTCGAGCAGCATCCAAGTCATCCTTATAGGTGATACCACAAATTTTTAAAGACACCGTTTGTTTCCTCACAACGTTACATCTCCCCCCCCCCTCCACCCCATCACCCAACCCCATGATCATTGACTTCTCTCTATTTACCTGCATCCCTGTTGCATTTCCGAACTGTTGCACATCATCCAAAACACCCAACGCCATTCCCTCTCGAACCAGGACTGTTGTATCGTCTACATATCCTATTATTCCAGGCCAGACTTTCCCGACCTCCCCCACACCTCCACTCGTGTCACATACACAACGTTCAACCATTCTATAGAAGGGGTCCTGAATGCACGCAAACAACATTTGTGACATGGGACACCCCTGCCTATGTCCCCTACCCATTACAATCTCCTCCCCCAAGCATCCATTAATCTGTACCCTCATCTTAGCTCCATTGTACAACGTGGTTACCCAATTAACTATTTCTTCCCCATAACCCTGCCTCCTAAGTATAGCTTCCAATGCTCCCCTTTCCACCCTGTCATAGGCCCCCTGCCAGTCTAAGGCCAACAACGCCGCCCTCCCTCCCCCCCCCTTTTGACTCCACAAAACTTCTCAGTATTCCATGACCCTCAATCATCGACCTTCCAGGCAAACCATACTGCGTTTTCGAGACCACTCTCCCTACCACACATTTAAACCGATTACCCAAGACTTTAGCGAACAACTTATAATCAGCACATAACAGAGATATGGCACGGTACTCCTTGAGGGTGTGCTGCCCCTTACCCTTCTGGACCAACACTACAACTGCTGTTGCTTGCTTGTCCCCCATCACACCCTTCTCCTTCATCTGATTAAATAACCTACCCATGAATCCCCTTATCACCTCCCAATGTTGGAGGTAAAATTCAGCCGGGAGACCGATCTATTCCCGGTGCTTTGCCCTTCCTCATTCCCCTTAAAGCCAACTCTATTTCCTCTTCCGTTATTACCCCCCCTAAAGCCTTTCTATCACTATTCCCTAAATTACACGTCACATACCTCACACACTTCTCTAAATCCACATTCTCCACCTTCCCCACTGTCCAATACCCTTCATACCATTTTTCTGCATACGCACAATTCCTTTCGTAGTTAGTATCTCCTGACCCATTCTAACCCCCGCCATCTCATGTACCTCTAACCTCGGAATAGCTGTACGCCGCTGTCTTTGTTTTTGACGTCTCAACACACACGCCGATGGCTTGTCTCCCCAAAGCACCTCCTCTACCCCTGCCTGCACCCTTACCGCTTGAAAAACCCCTCATTTTGTAACTCCTCAGTCTCCCCCTTGACCTCGACAATTTCATCCATAGGATAGTTGCCCCCACAGCCCCCTTCCATAACAGCCCCTAACTGTCCTCTAAATAGTTTGAAAGGCCATATTTTAAATCATTTATAGTTTGCCCACCCCCACATAATATTTCCTAATCCTTTCCTTGGCTACACAATCCCACCATTGTACGACATCTACCACTCCCTTTGCCTCCTCGCTAAGCTCCTTCCATAGGACAGAAAATCCCACTAACCCCTCCTCATCACTCAATGCACTTACATTTAATTTCCAGTAACTCCTGTATATTTCCGCAAGCTCCTCCCACCCAACCTCCACCAACACTGCTCTATGATCCGACCATGCTACTTCAACAGTTTTGAAAAATCTCACTACAACCCCGTGAGAAAGATACACTCTATCTAACCTCGCTGCATACCCTCTCCTAACAAATGTATGCTCTGTCTCCCACGCCCCCCCCCCCCAATGCGTCCTTAACCTAATATCCCTCAATAAATCTCGTAGGGCCACCGACACATAACCTGCCCCTTTCGGTTCCACATCAGCCCTCCTAATGACGCAGTTCCAATCACCTCCTACTATTGCCACCTCCGGTAATGCACGGAAAAAACGCACAAGGTCCTCACACACAAACTCCTGCTTCACCTGTACGTTATTCTCTGCAGGTGCATATACGCTAATAAAGGCCACACGTTTTCCCATCCACAAACCATCTATGCGCAACACCCTTCCCCCTCCCCCCCCCCCTCACTTCTCTGCAAAACAAACGGGCTCGCCTCCCTGATTAATATACCCACCCTCCTTTCAAACGGGCAGATGGCAGGGGTTACCACTCGAAACCCCTCCATCTCCAAACCCTACCCTCCTTAAAATTATGCTCCTGAAGGAACACAACATCCACTCTAAATTTATTCAGAAACATTCTAAACCATTCTCTCTTTACACTATTACACAAACCATTAACGTTTACTGTCATACACCGGAGGCCTATTAAAGTTTCCACCCCTGCCTCCTCTCTTCACTCTTCCTATGGGCACCAGAACGTGTGGGTCCACTTGTCACCTGCACACTTCCCTCTCTCCCCTCCCCCTTCTTTCAGTGCCTCCTGTCATGGCCACCACTACCTTCACCTTCTGCCCATATTTGCTTCCCAGTCCGCTGCGCTGGCGTTAGGACATCATCTGAATCCGACGTAGCGGCTCTCTTTCTTGTGACAGGCGCATCCTCCATGGCTTGGTCTGGGGATGCCTCACAATGTACCTCAACCTCCACTGTACACAGTGGCAATGATCTCGGTGACACCTCAGTCACGCCGTCACTTCCGTCGTCCGAATAGTTCTGTTGTTGATGCACCACAGCCTTCACCTCGTCTTCTACCACCTTTCCAGGAGCAGCCACCTCCTCAGGCGGTGACAAGGACTTCAGAACCTCGGCTAATTCCTCCTCAATTTCCAACACTTCCTCCTGTACTTTTTGCGCAACCCGATCTACTAAAAGTGTCTCTGGGCCAGAAAACTGGTCAAGGGCCTCACCCTCTCCCCCAGCCTTATGCACCTCATCCACTATCTCGCTCCATAGACGACCACGCCCTCCTTCACGACGTTGATCATCACCTGCTTCCCCCGGTGTAGAAGCGGATGTCTCCGCCCCTGGGCCAGGAGCTCGTTGCCGCTTCCCACATTCCGCCGCTATGTGATCATATTCCCCACATAGTCGGCATGTACGCCTTTGCCCGGCGTATGACACCATGACCTGTGTCCTGAATTCCTTTAGGTACACGTTAAGATGGTATGGGGTGTCGCAATGTCATTTTTTAAATTAAAAGTGCCTCCGGCATACTGTGTAGGCACCCGTCACCCACTTACCATGCTGGGCCAAATGAACAGTTCCGTATTCCTCAAAAACTTTTCTGATATCTATCTCATCAGCCTCAAAGGGGACATTACGCAGTTTAATCCATGTATAATGTCTGGATACATCGATCATCCTACACGCACAGCTGGTGTGATCAAGACTTACGTCCTGAAAACGGTTGACCAACGACTCATAAACCGTTGCTGAGAGCAGTTTCACAAAAAATCTACGTGCTCCGTTCAATGCTACTCCGTACAACTCGCCATCCTGAATGCCATACGTGTCTTTGATGATTTTAGGTAGTAAAACCTGGGCTGAAGCTGGCGTTATTGCCCCACTGAGAAGTTCAACACCGACAGTGTTAATCCTGCGTCTGTAACTGAACGCCATGTTGACTAATGGTAGTTCTCCTGGGCTGACGACAGAGGCGCGACAAGCACCACCTCACACTACTGTAGTCAGGGAACTGAAGTGCGTTTGCGCAGGAGGCCTGCACGGCCCAATAGCGATGCAGACAATGTGTGGTGATTGATAGATTTATTACGTGAGCAATAGGGACTGAATTCAGAAGCATCATCTTTTAGGAACTTAGATGGGATGTTATCCAGGTCAGTGCTCTTAGCTGGGTTTAACCTGCTTAGTTCTTTTTGAATAAAGTCATGAGATACACTTACTAGTTGGCAACTGTTTGGGGTTACCCCTTTATTGGTATAGTATGTTTGAAACTTATCAGAGTCTGTGTTAAAGGTATTTGATGCAGTTGGTAGTTTACTTACTAGTGTTGATGCAACAGATGTGTAAATAGGAATTAAAGAAATTTGCCACCTTAGATGTTTCGTGGCATACCTCGTTATCGATAGTGAGTACTATGTTAGACCTATCTACTGGTTTATGGCTATACCCCAACTGTTTTAGTTGTTGCCAGAGCTTTCTGGGGTTATGCTTATACTCTTCAATTTTTGAGCAATAGTGCTTTGCCTTCGCACCTTTTATAAGCCTCTGCACTCTGTTCCTCATCCTTTGGAATTCATTTAGTGCTGCAATATCCTGTCTGTTTGCTTTAAATCTTTTTAGCAGCTTGTCTCTGAATTTCATATTATCTAATATCTCAGTAGTCATCCAGGGTTCAGTTCTTCATTTAATCCTAACCTCTTTAACTGGAGCAATATTATCAAGGATGGTAGTGAACATTGTTTTGAATTTTTCCCAGGCATCGTTTACGTCCGTGCAACTTGTTATCTCTGTCCAGTCACAATTGTGCAGCCTAGAGCACTCCAGGATGATTTGAATAGACTGATGCAATGGTCGGAGAAGTGGCAGATGCAGTTTAATATTGACAAATACAAAGTTCTAAATGTTGGACAGGTAAATAACCATGCCACATATAAACTAAATAATGTAGATCTTAATACTACTGATTGCGAAAAGGAATTAGGAGTTCTGGTTAGCAGTAATTTAAAACCAAGACAACAGTGCATTAGTGTTCGCAATAAAGCTAACAGAATTCTTGGCTTCATATATAGAAGTATAAATAATAGAAGTCCTCAGGTTGTTCTTCAACTCTATATATCCTTGGTTAGGCCTCATTTAGACTATGCTGCTCAGCTCTGGTCACCGTATTACAGAATGGATATAAATGCTCTGGAAAACGTACAGAGGAGGATGACAAAGATGATCCCATGTATCAGAAATCTTCCCTATGAGAATAGACTGAGGGCCCTGAATCTGCACTCTCTTGAAAGGCGTAGAATTAGGGGGGATATGATCGAGGTGTATAAATGGAAAACAGGAATAAACAAAGGGGATGTAAATAGCGTGCTGAAAATTTCCAGCCAAGACAGGACTCGCAGCAATGGTTTCAAGTTTAGAACATAAGAACGAAGGAACACTGCAGAAGGCCTACTGGCCCATGCGAGGCAGGTCCAAGTCTCCTACCGGCTTAAGCCAATGCACCCAACCTAGTCAGGTCAGGTCACATTGACTTAAGGGAGGAACACGGCAACGGACCTGGTAGCACAAGCTATCAGGTCTAACTCACACCCACCCACATCTACTCATGTATTTATCCAACCTATTTTTAAAGCTACACAACGTTCTGGCCTCTATAACGGTACTTGGGAGTTTGTTCCACTCATCCACAACTCTATTACCAAACCAGTACTTTCCTATATCCTTCCTGAATCTGAATTTTTCCAACTTAAAACCATTGCTGCGAGTCCTGTCTAGGCTAGATATTTTCAGCACACTATTTACATCCCCTTTATTTATTCCTGTCTTCCATTTATACACCTCAATCATATCCCCCCTAATTCTACGTCTTTCTAGAGAGTGCAGTTTCAGGGCCCTTAGTCTATCCTCATAGGGAAGGTTTCTGATACATGGGATCAACATGGGATACTTTGTTCACACTAACGCACAGATCGTTCTTTGTTGGTTATCCTGGCGTCAGTGTCACTCTCAGTAGAGTCAAAAGTAATCTGAAGACGCCACAACGCCCCACGCCGTCACTGCCCCCAGCACAAAGGAAAAGCTGACCTAGTACTTTTGCGTCCTTGCCACTTCCTCGATGAAGCAAAGCAGAATGTTTGATTCTTGCTGTCTTAAGCATAGACAACAATGTCCACTATCTTTACTATGGTAATAAAGTGGGAGCAGGATTTTCCTTAATTGTCCTGCTAAGGTAAGAGATGTACTGTCTCTTATTAAAATACACTCTGCAACACTGGACTGCAAGGAGCATCGGTCGCTTGACCACAGGTCGTATACTGGTACTGCATCTGGGATCAATTACTCACTGTAGCAGTAAACAAGACGCTTGCCCCTTCTGAGAGGGCTGTGACTCTCAGGGCTGAAAAGGATGAAATGGGCTGAAGGGGGCTGATACCCCCCTTCTGGAGAAAATTTCTCCACACTGGGGGGCAGCGGTGGTTCGCTGCAGGTGAACTATTAATCACTTAACATTAATTTGATTTTCTCACTCGCCACCACTGCTGCTTGTCTTTTCTGAACAGCTTTAGTCTGTGTGGTTTCTGGAGAATCACTAATTTTGTTTTCAACACTGTGTAATTCTAACTGTACTAGTTTATTTATTGTCCGCTTATTCACTACACCTTTGCTTAAAATATCAACTGCCCTGATGATTCCATTTGCATCAGGATATATGGTCACAATTTTTCCAAGTGGCCATTGGGACCTCGGACCATCATTGTCAATAATCACTATGTCACCAGGTCTTAAGGACTTATGATTTTCAGGAGCACCAGCTCCATAGAAGTGTTCTCTCAAAGAGGTGAGATAGTCTTCTCGCCAAATTTTCTCCCAACATTCAATCACTTTATTAAGGTGTTTGATTTTACGTCTGAGTTGCTCATGTTCGAAATAAGTAGGATCCTCTATGATTTCTTTATCATTCATGGGAGGAACAGGTTCGAGCCTTCTGCCATGGAGTAAATGAGATGGACTTAATACTTCTAAATTGTCCAGATCATTGGTAACATAAGTTAGAGGTCTGTTGTGGACTCTATTTTCTATTTCAGTCACAACTGTACGGAATTCTTCTAAGTCGATTCTTTGACGATGAAGAGTCTTCCTTATACAACGTTTTACAATGCCGATCATTCTTTCATAAAATCCGCCGTGCCATGGAGATTTAGGAGGAATGTATCTCCAACGACATCTGCGTTGATTCAGCATCTGTTGTACTTCTGGTTGATCAAAGATCTTGCTTATATAAGCAGCACCAGCAACAAAGTTAGTTGCATTATCTGAAATCATCAGTCTCGGACATGCCCTTCTGGCATGTCCCAATCTCGGCCGGTATTGGTTTGTTTGCTATCGTGTCATTACGATTTCATGAGTCATGTTGACGGCAGTGAAGGGACTTGAGCTAGAGTTCGTCACGGCCACGCTAGCTGGAGATTCGTCTGTAAAAACTTGCATTTGTGGTCACAGTGGTGCCTGTGCTAACCTTCCTATGGTGTAGAAATATACCTAGTTGGACGAATATTATTGTGGCTAGCTGGTCTAGTGGCTAACGCGACGGGCTGGAGTTTTGAGACTCTATGACCGCGGGTTCAATCCCGGCCGGGGGTATGGTTTGTTTGCAATCGTGTCATTACGATTTCGTGAGTCGTGAAACATGGGTGATGAATGTTGCAACAAGAAGGCTGGAGGCAGTGGAGATGTCGTGTCTTGGGGCAATATGTGGTGTGAATAAAATGCAGAAAATTCGTAGTTTGGAAATTAGGGGGAGGTGCAGGATTACCAAAACTATTGTCCAGAGGGCTGAGGAGGGACTGTTGAGGTGGTTTGTGCATGTAGAGAGAATGAAACAAAACAGAATGACTTCAAGAGTGTATCAATCTGTAGTGGAGGGAAGGCAGTGTAGAGGTCAGCCTAGGAAAGGTTGGAAGGAGGAGGTAAAGGAGATTTTGTGTGCGAGGGGCTTTGACTTCCAGCAAGCATGCGTGAGTGTGTTAGATAGGAGCGAATGGAGACAAATGACTTTTAGGACTTGACGTGCTGTTGGAGTGTGAGCATGGTAATATTTATGAAGGGATTCAGAGAATTCGGCAGGCCTGACTCGAGTCATAGAGATGGGAAGTACAGTGCCAGCACTCTCAAAGAGGGGTGTTAATGTTGTAGCTTTATAACTGTAGTGTAAGTGAACCTCTGGCAAGACAGTGATGGAGTGAATGATGGTGAAAGTTTTTCTTTTTCGGGCCACCCTGCCTTGGTGGGAAACGGCCAATGTGTTAATAAAAAACAGAAAAAAAAATTGCACAAGGTGCAAAATATTCAAAAAAATAAATTAGTTTCACAATGATATTAAAAAGCTCATCAGCTAATTCCAAGAATTTGTCTGGGATGAAAACTTCTCCATCTTTGAAAGTGTTGAGGTAGATGTAGGCAAAATCCACTATTCCTTCCATAAGCTTCTCATTGTATGGCTGATGAAGTTCCTACAAGGATTACACATGATACAGAACACCTCAAGATTAAGTTAATATCAATCAGAACAACACCATATACAATACCCAGCCTCACTAAGGATTCACAGATATTACTCCATATGATCTTTGTGTGTCAAGTATGAAATTTTAATTTGTATTAAAATTTCTTACTTTTATCAAAATAAGTGGCAAAAATAACAACATAGGGACTGCACAAATGCTGGTTAATCTAGTGGCAACTAGAAGGACCATCACTACCAATGTATTAAGTATCAAGTGGCAACTAGAAGGACCATCACTACCAATGTATTAAGTATCATCTAAACTTTTTCACACATTTGTGGTTTAGGGTAAACTAGTTGATATGTCAGTAGGATAACTTGGCTTTACTTCTACGTCACAACTTCATCAAATTCATTTTATTCTTAATTAAATTCATCTTAATATTAATTAATGCCAAGTTCATTTAACCATTTAGTAGTACATTCTAGGTACAGAATCCTCTTAACTGGGTATCCATGTTGTTCTTCCAGTCCTTTACTGCTTCATCAACCATATTAGAAAGAATAATTCAAGAAATAGCCCAAAGAAATCGGGAAAAAATTAGATTTGTGACCATGAGAGGAACTCTAGTGCGGGTGTTGGCGTCACCATATGTGTTATAAATGACTATAATTCCTTGCAGGAACATAGTACAACAATGTTTATTATACCAGAGTCTTGCCAATGAGTTATGGTATTTTTATGTATGATTACCTCAATTTTCGTATTTTTTTATTTTTTTTTAATTCGCTGGTCGTACAGGTGATAGCGCCCGTGCAGGTGTTGGAGTCACCTTGCAAGCTGACTCACTACGTCATTACTTCATGTATTTGAAGCTAAGGATAGGTTAAGTAAGATTTGTTTCCTGATGCGTTGTTGTTATTTGATGACTCGCCACTGCAGCTACTTTCCACTCCCTTGTCGCTCCGCCCCTTTAAAAATTAAATAAGCATTGTTTATATAATATATATATATATATATATATATATATATATATATATATATATATATATATAATATATATATATATATATATATATATATATATATAATATATAACAGGGATATCTTGCTACTCCTACTTACACTTTGGTCACACTTCACAGACACTCACATGCATATATATATACATACATCTAGGTTTTTCTCCTTTTTCTAAATAGCTCTTGTTCTTCTTTATTTCTTCTATTGTCCATGGGGAAGTGGAAAAGAATCTTTCCTCCGTAAGCCATGCGTGTCGTATGAGGCGACTAAAATGCCGGGAGCAAAGGGCTAGTAACCCCTTTTCCTGTAGACATTTACTAAAAAAGAGAAGAAGAAAAACTTTATAAAACTGGGATGCTTAAATGTGCGTGGATGTAGTGCGGATGACAAGAAACAGATGATTGCTGATGTTATGAATGAAAAGAAGTTGGATGTCCTGGCCCTAAGCGAAACAAAGCTGAAGGGGGTAGGAGAGTTTCAGTGGGGGGAAATAAATGGGATTAAATCTGGAGTATCTGAGAGAGTTAGAGCAAAGGAAGGGGTGGCAGTAATGTTAAATGATCAGTTATGGAAGGAGAAAAGAGAATATGAATGTGTAAATTCAAGAATTATGTGGATTAAAGTAAAGGTTGGATGCGAGAAGTGGGTCATAATAAGGGTGTATGCACCTGGAGAAGAGAGGAATGCAGAGGAGAGAGAGAGATTTTGGGAGATGTTAAGTGAATGTATAGGAGCCTTTGAACCAAGTGAGAGAGTAATTGTGGTAGGGGACCTGAATGCTAAAGTAGGAGAAACTTTTAGAGAGGGTGTGATAATGGGAGCCCTTTGATTGAACTTTGTATAGAAAGGGGTTTAGTTATAGGTAATACATATTTTAAGAAAAAAAGGATAAATAAGTATACAAGATATGATGTAGGGCGAAATGACAGTAGTTTGTTGGATTATGTATTGGTAGATAAAAGACTGTTGAGTAGACTTCAGGATGTACATGTTTATAGAGGGGCCACAGATATATCAGATCACTTTCTAGTTGTAGCTACACTGAGAGTAAAAGGTAGATGGGATACAAGGAGAATAGAAGCATCAGGGAAGAGAGAGGTGAAGGTTTATAAACTAAAAGAGGAGGCAGTTAGGGTAAGATATAAACAGCTATTGGAGGATAGATGGGCTAATGAGAGCATAGGCAATGGGGTCGAAGAGGTATGGGGTAGGTTTAAAAATGTAGTGTTAGAGTGTTCAGCAGAAGTTTGTGGTTACAGGAAAGTGGGTGCGGGAGGGAAGAGGAGCGATTGGTGGAATGATGATGTAAAGAGAGTAGTAAGGGAGAAAAAGTCAGCATATGAGAAGTTTTTACAAAGTAGAAGTGATGCAAGGAGGGAAGAGTATATGGAGAAAAAGAGAGAGGTTAAGAGAGTGGTGAAGCAATGTAAAAAGAGAGCAAATGAGAGAGTGCGTGAGATGTTATGAACAAATTTTGTTGAAAATAAGAAAAAGTTTTTGAGTGAGATTAACAAGTTAAGAAAGCCTAGAGAACAAATAGATTCGTCAGTTAAAAATAGGAGAGGAGAGTTATTAAATGGAGAGTTAGAGAGAGGTATTGGGAAGATGGAGGGAATATTTTGAGTAATTGTTAAATGTTGATGAAGATAGGGAAGCTGTGATTTCGTGTATAGGACAAGGAGGAATAACATCTTGTAGGAGTGAGGAAGAGCCAGTTGTGAGTGTGGGGGAAGTTCGTGAGGCAGTAGGTAAAATGAAAGGGGGTAAGGCAGCCGGGATTGATGGGATAAAGATAGAAATGTTAAAAGCAGGTGGGGATATAGTTTTGGAGTGGTTTGTGCAATTATTTAATAAATGTATGGAAGAGGGTAAGGTACCTAGGGATTGGCAGAGAGCATGCATAGTTCCTTTGTATAAAGGCAAAGGGGATAAAAGAGAGTGCAAAAATTATAGGGGGATAAGTCTGCTGAGTATACCTGGTAAAGTGTATGGTAGAGTTATTATTGAAAGAATTAAGAGTAAGACGGAGAATAGGATAGCAGATGAACAAGGAGCTTTAGGAAAGGTAGGGGGTGTGTGGACCAGGTGTTTACAGTGAAACATATAAGTGAACAGTATTTAAATAAGGCTAAAGAGGTCTTTGTGGCATTTATGGATTTGGAAAAGGCGTATGACAGGGTGGATAGGGGGGCAATGTGGCAGATGTTGCAAGTGTATGGTGTAGGAGGTGGGTTACTGAAAGCAGTGAAGAGTTTTTACGAGGATAGTGAGGCTCAAGTTAGAGTATGTAGGAAAGAGGGAAATTATTTCCCAGTAAAAGTAGGCCTTAGACAAGGATGTGTGATGTAACCGTGGTTGTTTAATATATTTATAGATGGGGTTGTAAGAGAAGTAAATGCGAGGGTCTTGACAAGAGGCGTGGAGTTAAAAGATAAAGAATCACACACAAAGTGGGAGTTGTCACAGCTGCTCTTTGCTGATGACACTGTGCTCTTGGGAGATTCTGAAGAGAAGTTGCAGAGATTGGTGGATGAATTTGGTAGGGTGTGCAAAAGAAGAAAATTAAAGGTGAATACAGGAAAGAGTAAGGTTATGAGGATAACAAAAAGATTAGGTGATGAAAGATTGAATATCAGATTGGAGGGAGAGAGTATGGAGGAGGTGAATGTATTCAGATATTTGGGAGTGGACGTGTCAGCGGATGGTCTATGAAGATGAGGTGAATCATAGAATTGATGAGGGAAAAGAGTGGTGCACTTAGGAGTCTGTGGAGACAAAGAACTTTGTCCTTGGAGGCAACAGAGGGGAATGTATGAGAGTATAGTTTTACCAACGCTCTTATATGGGTGTGAAGCATGGTGATGAATGTTGCAGCGAGGAGAAGGGGAGGCAGTGGAGATGTCATGTCTGAGGGCAATGTGTGGTGTGAATATAATGCAGAGAATTCGTAGTTTGGAAGTTAGGAGGAGGTGTGGGATTACCAAACTGTTGTCCAGAGGGCTGAGGAAGGGTTGTTGAGGTGGTTCGGACATGTAGAGAGAATGGAGCGAAACAGAATGACTTCAAGAGTGTATCAGTCTGTAGTGGAAGGAAGGCGGGGTAGGGGTCGGCCTAGGAAAGTTGGAGAGAGGGGTAAAGGAGGTTTTGTGTGCGAGGGGCTTGGACTTCCAGCAGGTATGCATGAGCGTGTTTGATAGGAGTGAATGGAGACAAATGGTTTTTAATACTTGACGTGCTGTTGGAGTGTGAGCAAAGTAACATTTATGAAGGGGTTCAGGGAAACCGGCAGGCCGGACTTGAGTCCTGGAGATGGGAAGTACAGTGCCTGCACTCTGAAGGAGGGGTGTTAATGTTGCAGTTTAAAAACTGTAGTGTAAAGCACCCTTCTGGCAAGACAGTGATGGAGTGAATGATGGTGAAAGTTTTTCTTTTTCGGGCCACCCTGCCTTGGTGGGAATCGGCCAGTGTGATAATAATAAAAAAAAAATAATAAAATATATATGACCACGAACGAGTGGTATTGATCAATATCAACACTGCACTAGCCGGCCTGCCTCATGGTGGGCGAAAACACATGACGCCCTTATCCACTGGACCATACGATCCTTAAGAGTAGTGCATCCAGCGGAATTGGATGTTGTACTCCCAATCCAAGGGCACACGATGGTGTGGATGACTCTAGGCTAATTTCATTCTAGTCCGCGAGCAGTATTTTATATTATTGTGACCACGAACGAATGGTATTGATCAATAACACTGCACTAGCCAAGGACTCGAACCCATGCTGCTTTGGCCTGCCTCAAGGATAGAATGGTTCAGTGGATAAGGGCGTCATGTGTTTTCGCCCACCATGAGGCAAACCAAAGCAGCATGGGTTCTAGTCCTTGGCTAGTGCAGTGTTGTTATTGATCAATACCACTCGTTCGTCGTCACAATAATATAAAATACTGCTCGTTGAACTAGTCATACCGACCTTGTTGTTAGTGATACCAACTTTGTTGTTAGTGATACCAACTTTGTTGTTAGTGATACAAACTTTGTTGTTAGTGATACCAACTTTGTTGTTAGTGATACCAACTTTGTTGTTAGTGATACCAACTTTGTTGTTAGTGATACCAACTTTGTTGTTAGTGATACCAACTTTGTTGTTAGTGATACCAACTTTGTTGTTAGTGATACCAACTTTGTTGTTAGTGATACCAACTTTGTTGTTAGTCAAACCAACTTTGTTGTTAGTGATACCAACTTTGTTGTTAGTCAAACCAACTTTGTTGTTAGTGATAAACCCAAATTTGTTGTTAGTATACCAACTTTGTTTTTAGGATAAAACCTTGTTGTTAATATACCAAATTTGTTGTTAGCATACCAAATTTTTTGTTAGTCATACCAACTTTGTTGGGATATACCAACTTTGTTTATATACCAACTTTTGTTAGTATACCAAAATTGTTGTTATCATACCAACTTTGTTGTTAGTCATAAACCCAAATTTTTTGTCGTCATACCACTTTGTTGTCAGTCATACCAACTTTGTTGTCAGTCATACCAACTTTGTTGTTAGTCATACCAACTTTGTTGTTAGTCATACCAACTTTGTTGTCAGTCATACCAACTTTGTTGTTTAGTCATACCAACTTTTTTTGTCAGTCATACCAACTTTGTTGTATCATACCAACTTTGTTGTAGTCATAAACCCAAATTTGTTGTTAGTCATACCAACTTTGTTGTAGTATACCAACTTTGTTGTTAGTCATACAACTTTGTTGTTAGTATACCAACTTTGTTGTAGTCATCCAACTTTGTTGTCAGTCATAAACCCAACTTTGTTGTCAGTCATAAAACTTTGTTGTTATCATACCAACTTTGTTGTCAGTCATACCAACTTTGTTGTTAGTCATACCAACTTTGTTGTCAGTCATACCAACTTTGTTGTCAGTCATACCAACTTTGTTGTTAGTCATACCAACTTTGTTGTTAGTCATACCAACTTTGTTTTAGTATCTGTTTTATATACAACTCGACTGGAGTAATGAGAACTTCTGCCAGGAGGTTCATAGGACAAGAAATGGTTAGGAACATCAGTAAACGAATGATGATATATGTAGGCAACAAAGTAGCAAGAGGCAGAGGAAAGTTTTTGTTCAAGGGAAACATGAAATAATAGAAGACCAAAACGATGTCTTGGTGTACCCGAACGGTTTAAGGGAGGCAAAAACTAAGTGCAAACATGTAGAATGGAAAAGTACAGAGGCATAGGTACTAGAAAACAAGGAGAGTAGTAGAAGAGCAGAAACGATATGCACAGAAAAGGGAGGCCCAGCGACAGTATGAAAACACATAGCTGAAGTAAATCTGACCCGAAACTGCTGTATGCCACATTAGGAGGAAGTAAGGTAAAGGACAGGTGATAAGGCTGAGGAAAGAAGGGGAGAAGGGGTATAGAAAAACGATAAGAGTATGTGAAAGGGGCTCAAAATGAGATTTAAGGAATATTTACAGTAGTAGAACAGGAAGGACCCTTGGGGGTACGATTCAGATGGGGACACCAGCAAGAAATACACAACAAGTGTTGGTACGACATTACATACAGATGAGGAGGAGTGAAGAAACTGCTAAGGATATCGATACCTCAAAGGCAATGGGACCGGACAACATCTCCCCGTGGGTCCTTAGAGAGGGTGCAGATTGTTGTGCGTGCCACTTACCACAATCTTCAAACACGTCCCTGAAACTGGGCAACTACCTGAGGTATGGAAGACGGCAAATGTAGTTCCCATTTTTAAAAAAGGAGACAGAAAAGAGACACTAAACTATAGACCTGTGTCATTGACGTGTATAGTATGCAAAATTATGGAGAAGATTATCAGGAGGAGAGTGGTGGAGCACCTGGAACTGAACAAGAGTATAAATGCCAACCAGCACGGATTCACGGAAGGCAAATCTTGTGTCACAAACCTTCTGGAGTTTTATGATAAAATAACAGAAGTAAGACACGAGAGAGAGGGTGGGTTGATTGCATCTTCTTGGACTGCAAGAAGGCCTTGACACAGTTCCTCACAAGAGATTAGTGCAGAAGCTAGAGCATCAGGCGCATATAACAGGAAGGGCACTGCAATGGATCAGAGAATACCTGACAGGGAGGCAACAACGAGTCATGGTACGTAATTATGTATCACAGTGGACACCTGTGACGAGCGGGGTCCCACAGGGGTCGGTCCTAGGACCAGTGCTATTTTTGGTATATGTGAACGACATGATGGAAGGTTAGACTCAGAAGTGTCCCTGTTTGCAGATGATGTGAAGTTAATGAGGAGAAATTAAATCTGATGAGCCAGGCAGACTTCAAAGAGCGCTGGGCAGATGGCACCTGGTCCCTGAAACACGGACAATTTTCTCGAATTTAATCCTGCCAAATGAAAATCATAAATAGGGAAGTGAAACTATCACAGGAACGAGTAATGCTGGTGGAAAGCTGAAATCATATGGAAAACATCTGGGTGAAGTATCACCAACATGTACGGAAGACACTATGTAACGCTTCGCATAGCGCCTGGCAAACCTGTCACCAGCATCCATCTTGTAGGAATATTCGACACTGTCTGTTTCATGTCAGGCCCTGGCTGGTTGCATACTGTTTGAACTGGCATCTTATTCAAGCATAAGAATTAGAAGAAAAGACAACATAGTGAAAAAGGTTGTCCGAGTGTGGAATGTATGAGGACAAGCTTTTAAGGGAAATTGTACAATGGAGGACAGGAGGTCCAGGGGAGACATGTAGCATAAAGAAGTTGCGGCAGTAATTACAGGTGCACAAGACAGGACCAGAGGACACGAAACAAGACCACAACTAAATGAAGACACAACGATCAGAGAGTGTGAAGTTTCTTCAGATAGTTATTAGCAGTAGAATACTTAGGGAAATAGGAAGCCTTATGGAGGCAAGGAAACATGATAATAACAGAAAGAGGTTATGTAAAACTCAGGAAGCGGGATAAGGAGAGGAGTAGCAAATGGAAAGAGCGAGGAGGAGCTAAGACTCGACCCTTGCACCACAATAGGTGAGTTCACCACACATACCACACACACCATCCCACACACACACAAGCACACACCCACATACACACACACTCAACACACATACATAAACACATACACACACACACACAAACACAACACCACATAACACACACACATACACACACACTCACACACAATACATAAACACATACACACACACACACAAACACACACACACATACACACACACACACACACCACACACACAACACACAACACACACACACACACACACACACACACCACACACACACCACACACACACACACCACACACACACACCACACACACACACACACCACACACACACACCACCACACACACACACACCACACACACACACACCAACACACCACACACACATCACACAACACCACACCCACACACACACACACACACACACACACCACACACACACAACACACACCCACACACCACACACACACACACACCACACACACACACACACATCACACACACACACCACAACACCCCCACACACACACACACACACACACCCCACACACCACCCCACACACACACATACACACCCACACACACACACACACACACCACACACACCACACCACACACACACCACACACACACACCACACACACACCACACACACACACCACACACACCCCCACACACACACACCACACACACACACACACTCACAACACACACACACACACACACACACACCACACACACACCCCCACCACTTACACACACATCACCTTGACACAAACACATACCCCCCTCCCCTAACCACCTCTCCCCCTTCCCCTAACCACCTCAAACCCATTAGCCCCTACCCCTCCCCCAAACCACCTCACCTTAGCCACCTACCCCTCCCCCAAACCACCTAACCCCTCCCCAAACCGTCTAATCCCCCCAACTACCTCCCTCCCTCCAATAACCATCGTCCCCCTCCCCCATAACCATCCATCCCCTCTCTCCCTCAAACCATCTAACCCCCTTCCCCAACTATCTGTACCCCTCCAATAACCATCCTCCCCCTCCCCCACAACCATCCATCCCCTCTCCTCCTAACCATCTATTCCCCTCCCCCTAACCACCCGTCCCCCCTTCTGTGGAGCAACGGGGGAACCTAGAACCAGGATGAGGACAAGGGGCTCCAAGGACGAATCTGGGAGGGAGGAATGGGAGGTAGAGCTCAAAAAAGGGAGGAAGACTGGGGAAGGAGACTAGATGAGCTGGAAAGGAAGATGGAGGAGAGGTTAGCAGCAGCATGCAGAAGGTGGAAGCAACAGGCCACAGCAGCAGAAATCAAGATAGAGAGATTAGAAGAGGATCTGAGACATCTGAAACAGCAGAGACAAAGATATTACAGAAGTAGCATCGGTAATGGCTGCATCAAACACAGACAACAGGTCTGAAGGAAGCATGGAAACTAAACTGTATGCAGAGGTCCTGTCAAACCCACATGGGGCCAAAACAAAGACAGGGAGCACACTAAGACAGAATGAGAGGTTGGAAGACATTGAAGGAACTAGGACATGTGCAAGGACCTTACCAGATACCTGTGGGGGTCAGGAACAGGTAAGCAGGAAGGACAAACCAAGAAGCATAGGGGCCATAACTAGGGAAGGGACTGAAGGAATGAACACTCCACGGGAAGGAACTAAAACACATCAGAGGATGCAATGGGAGTCACAGTGGGAGGTGGAAAGGGAGAGATCCGTGTTTGTCTATGGGCTAGACGAAGCTAAAGGGGAAACTTATGATGAAAGAAAGCAGGAGGAGAAAAAAGCGATTGAAGATGTCATGAAGGTGATAGGCGAGGGGGACATGACCCAGGTGGCAAATTTTCAGAGAATTGAGTGGCTCATAAGAAAAGGAATCGGCCTCTCAAAGTAATTTTTAAGGCAGAATCAACCCGAACCATGATCCTGCAGGAGAAAGCATGGCTGAGAGGCAAGCAGGAGTTCCGGAGTGTGTACCTCGATCGAGACAGAACACAGAACGAAAGGAAGACGATGAAAGAGAGAGTTCAAAAACGAAAGGAGAAATGGGAGGAAATAAAAAAGGAGAGCAGAACAACCCAGGATCAAATGGAAGGACAAGTACACCCCCCAGAAACACCTGCAGAAGGACTCCAGCCACGACATCCCCAAGGCAACTGAACAATAAAAACCAACCATCACACACCGATCCCTCTGTTTCCACCCCCCACACCACAGTTACAGTATTAGAACAGAAGTTGAAGGTTTGGTACACAAATGCAGATGGATTAACGAATAAACATGAGGAATGGCAAGAAAGAATCAATGAGAAGTCCCCAGACATCATAGCAGTTACAGAAACAAAACTCACGGAGACAATAACAGATGCAATCTTCCCACCAGGATACCAGATCATGAGGAAAGATAGAAGCGGCAGGGGGGGAGGTGGGGTTGCTCTGCTCGTAAAAAACAGATGGAAATTCGAGAAAATGGAAGGCATAGATGAGACGGGAGAAAGAGACTACATAGCAGGTACACTTCAGGCTGGGGAACACAAAGTGGTCATTGCAGTGATGTATAATCCACCACAGAACTGCAGGAGGCCAAGAGAGGAATATGAAGAGAGCAACAGAGCAATGGTGGACACACTTGCTGAGGTGGCAAGAAGAGCTCACTCCAGCAGAGCAAAGTTGCTGGTTATGGGGGATTTCAACCACAGGGAGATTGACTGGGAAAACCTGGAGCCACATGGGGGTCCCGAAACATGGAGACCCAGGATGTTGGACGTGGTGCTGGAAAACCTCAAGCACCAACTTGTTAAGGACACTACCAGAGTGAGAGGGGAGGATGAACCAGCAAGATTGGACCTTGTATTCACCCTGGGCAGCTCAGACATTGAGGACATCAAGTATGAGAGTCCCATAGGAGCTAGCGACCACGTGGTTCTGTGCTTTGAATACATAGTAGAGCTGCAAGTGGAGAGAATAACAGGAGTTGAATGGGAAAAGCCTGACTATAAAAGAGGGGACTACATAGGGTTGAAGAACTTCCTGCAGGAGGTCCATTGGGACAGAGAACTGGCAGGAAAGCCATTAAATGAAATGATGGAATATGTAACAACAAAATGCAAGGAGACAGTGGAAAGGTTTATTCCCAAGGGCAACTGTAACAACGGGAAGAACAGAACGAGCCCCTAGTTTACCCGACGGTGTAAGGAGGCAAAAACAAAGTGCAATAGAGAATGGAAAAAGTACAGAAGGCAGAGAACACACGAAAATAGTGAGATCAGTCGCAGAGCCAGGAATGAGTATGCACAGGTAAGGAGGGAGGCCCAGCGACAGTATGAAAATGACATAGCATCGAGAATCAAGACTGACCCGAAACTGTTGCATAGCCATATCAGGAGGAAGACAACAGTCAAAGACCAGGTGATCAGATTAAGGACAGAAGGTGGAGAACTCACAAGAAATGATCAGGAGGTATGTGAGGAGCTGAACAGGAGATTTAAGGAAGTTTTTACAGTAGAGACAGGAAGGGCTGTGGGAAGACAGCACAGAAGGGAACATCAAGAGGGAATATACCAACAAGTGTTGGATGACATACAAACAACTGAGGAGAAGGTGAAGAAGCTCTTAAGTGACCTTGACACCTCAAAGGCGATGGGACCGGACAACATCTCTCCATGGGTCCTTAGAGAAGGAGCAGAGATGCTGTGCGTGCCTCTAACCACAATCTTCAACACATCCCTTGAAACTGGGCAACTACCTGAGAAATGGAAGACAGCTAATGTAGTCCCCATATTCAAGAAAGGAAACAGAAACGAGGCACTAAACTACAGTCCTGTGTCTCTGACATGTATTGTGTGCAAAGTCATGGAGAAGATTATCAGGAGGAGAGTGGTCGAACACCTGGAAAGGAACAAGATTATAAATGAAAACCAGCATGGGTTCATGGAAGGCAAATCTTGTATCATAAACCTCCTGGAGTTTTATGACAAGGTAACAGAAGTAAGACACGAGAGAGAGGGGTGGGAATATTGCGTTTTCCTAGACTGCAGGAAGGCCTTTGACACAGTTCCCTACAAGAGATTAGTGCAGAAGCTTGAGGATCAGGCGCATGTAAAAGGGAGGGCACTGCAATGGATAAGGGAATACCTGACAGGGAGGAAGCAACGAGTCATGGTACGTGAAGAGGTGTCACAGTGGGCGCCTGCTACGAGCGGGGTCCCACAGGGGTCAGTTCTAGGACCAGTGCTATATTTGATATATGTGAACGACATGATGGAAGGAATGGACTCTGAAGTGTCCCTGTTCGCAGATGACGTGAAGTTGATGAGAAGAATTAAATCGGACGAGGATGAGGCAGGACTGCAAAGAGACCTGGACAGGCTGGACATGTGGTCCAGTAACTGGCTTCTCGAATTCAATCCAGCCAAATGCAAAGTCATAAAGATTGGGGAGGGGCAAAGAAGACCGCAGACAGAGTATAGGCTAGGTGGACAAAGACTACAGACCTCACTCAGGGAGAAAGACCTTGGGGTGACCATACACGACACATCACTGGAGGCACACATCAACCAAATAACTGCTGCAGCATACGGGGCCTGGCAAAACTGAGAATAGCGTTCCGATACCTTAATAAGGATCGTTCAGACAATGTACACTGTGTATGTTAGGCCCATACTGGAGTATGCAGCACCAGTCTGGAACCCACACCTGGTCAAGGACGTCAAGAAGTTAGAGAAAGTACAAAGGTTTGCAACAAGGCTAGTTCAAAAGTTCAGGGGAATGTCGTACGAGGAAAGGTTGAGGGAAATCGGACTGACGACACTGGAGGACAGAAGGGTCAGGGGAGACATGATAACGACATACAAGATACTGCGGGGAATACACAAGGTGGACAGAGATAGGATGTTCCAGAGAGGAGGAAAGGTTGAGGGAAATCGGACTGACGACACTGGAGGACAGAAGGGTCAGGGGAGACATGATAACGACATACAAGATACTGCGGGGAATACACAAGGTGGACAGAGATAGGATGTTCCAGAGAGGGGACACATGAACAAGGGGTCACAACTGGAAGGTGAAGACTCAGACGAGTCACAGGGACGTTAGGAAGTATTTATTCAGTCATAGAGTTGTCAGCAAGTGGAATAGCCTAGCAAGTGAAGTAGTGGAGACAGGAACCATACATAGTTTTAAGAAGAGGTATGACAAAGCTCAGGAAGCAGAGAGAGAGGACCCAGTAGCGATCAGTGAAGAGGCGGGGCCAGGAGCTGAGTCTCGACCCTGCAACCACAATTAGGTGAGCACAATTAGGTGAGTACATGTTTATTACTTATAATATACCACACATGTTTATTACTTATAAGATACCACACATGTTTATTACTTATAATATACCACACATGTTTATTACTTATAATATACCACACATGTTTATTACTTATAAGATACCACACATGTTTATTACTTATAAGATACCACACATGTTTATTACTTATAATATACCACACATGTTTATTACTTATAAGATACCACACATGTTTATTACTTATAATATACCACACATGTTTATTAATTATAAGATACCACACATGTTTATTACTTATAAGACACCACACATGTTTATTACTTATAATATACCACACATGTTTAGTACTTATAAGATACCACACATGTTTATTACTTATAATATACCACACATGTTTATTACTTATAAGATACCACACATGTTTATTACTTATAATATACCACACATGTTTATTACTTATAATATACCACACATGTTTATTACTTATAAGATAAAACACATGTTTATTACTTATAATATACCACACATGTTTATTACTTATAATATACCACACATGTTTATTACTTATAAGATACCACACATGTTTATTACTTATAAGACACCACACATGTTTATTACTTATAATATACCACACATGTTTATTACTTATAAGATACCACACATGTTTATTATAAGATACCACACATGTTTATTACTTATAATATACCACACATGTTTATTACTTATAATATACCACACATGTTTATTACTTATAATATACCACACATGTTTATTACTTATAAGATACCACACATGTTTATTACTTATAATATACCACACATGTTTATTACTTATAATATACCACACATGTTTATTATAAGATACCACACATGTTTATTATAAGATACCACACATGTTTATTACTTATAATATACCACACATGTTTATTACTTATAATATACCACACATGTTTATTATAAGATACCACACATGTTTATTACTTATAATATACCACACATGTTTATTAATTATAATATACCACACATGTTTATACTTATAAATACCACACATGTTTATTACTTATAATATACCACACATGTTTATTATTATAAGATACCACACATGTTTATTACTTATAAATCCCAAATTTTTATTTTTAAAATTTTAAACATTTTTAATTTTTAAATATCCCATTTTTTTTTTTTTAAAAAAAACCCCCCAAATGTTTTTTTTTAAAAACCCAAATTTTTAACTTTTTTCCACATTTTTTACATAATAAAAAAATTTTTTAATTTTTAAATTAAACTTTTTATACTTAAATTTACCACCTGTTATTTTATTTAAACCCATTTTTTTAATTAAAAACCCCAGAAATTTATTTTACACTTAAAGGTCAAATTTTTAAACCAAATCCTCCTCACCCTATTCCCCGACCATTTGTGAACATTTTTTCGTAACTAATTGGGCCAATTTTAAATTCCGATTTCTCCTTTAACACCGTAATAACGCAATTTTTTCCACCTATCTGTCCTATTTGGTGTTTACATTTTGATTTTGCCGTACCCTTTACGCCACTACTGCCCCCTTCTTCTCGAATAAAAAGGAAAAACCTTGTTCGTCTTCTTGCCCATTTTTCCTTCCCCCCTCTATCTCCCTCCCTCTGCCCCAGCTTTCGTACTTCCGACAAAATCTTTTTAAATTTGCCGTAAAAAAGTTCTTTTGGTCCTAACGCCTTTTCAAACCCTGTTTTTTACAATGAGTTTAAAATATTTTTTCTTTTAATTTTTTTTTGCTTATATTTCAAAATCTAAACGAATTGAGACTTTTAATTTCCCTTTTTTTTTTACTTAGGAAAATTAAAAAAAATTTTTTTAGGCAACCTAATTTATCCTTGCCGCTTTATTCCGGCTTCTGACCTTTTTTTCGTACCTTACAGGATAAAAGGGGGGTTTCCCCTTGTAAAAATTTTTTTAGGGTTTTTCATTTTTTGAGCGCAGGATTTGCTTTGGAAAGTCGCTCGTCTGCTGGCCCTTTTGGTCTTTCTTTTTCACGGGACCCGGTTTGGGACAATTTTTGTTAATTTAAAAAGGTTGGTTGGGAAATTTTTTTAAAATTTTTGTTAGCTGTTAAACTTTTTCAAGAAAATTTAGATTATTTTTTTCGTTTTACTGGGTTTTTCCCAAGACACTCTAAATCTAGGTTTTAGTATGCCTGCCAATTTTGATTTTTTCCTTTAGAAAAGAATTTTTCCTATGGGGTGATTCAGTTTTTGGGGATTTTTATTGGGAATTTTCCTTTCCCTTTTAAATAAAAACCACCGATTTTTTTAAATTTTTCTTTTTTCATTTTTTTTAAATTTTTTATTAAAAATTATTTAATTAACTTTTTAAAAAAAAACTTTTTAAAATACTACCTTAAAATTTAAAATAAATTTTTAAAAAATTTTTTTTAATTTTTAAAAAAATTTAAATTTACCAAAATTTTTAAAAATTTTAAAATTTACAAAAAAAAACAAAATTTTTTTTATTTTAAACTTAAATTTTTTTTAATTTTTAAATTACCTTAAAAATTTAAAAAATTAAAAAATAAAAAAAAAAACCTTTTATAAAAAAATTTAATAAAAAAAAACCCCATATAATTTAAAAAAATTTTAAAAATAATTTTTTTAAAAACCCAAAATAAAAAGGGGGGATTTTTATTTCCTAAAATTCAAAATTTAAAAAAATTTTTTTTTAAAAAAAAGGGGGGGGGGGTTTTAAGGGGGAAAACCCCCAAAAAATTTAAAAAATTATTTACAATTAAATTTAAAACCCCCTTTAATTTTTTTAACAAACTTTATTTTAAAAAAATTTTTAAAAAATTTATTTCTTTTAAGGGAAAATAAATATTTTATTTTTATTAAACAAAAAAAAAAATTTTTTAAAAATTTTTCCCAAATATTTTTAAAAAAAAAAAAACAACCCAAAATAAAAAAAAAACCCATTTTTAAAAAAATAATTAAAAAATTTCAAACAAATTTTTATTTTAAAAAAAAATAACCCCCAAAAAAAACAAATTTAAAATATTTTTCCCAAAAATTCTTTTTAAATTTAAAACCTTTGTAAAAAAAAATATTTTTTAAAAAAAAACTAACAAAAAAAAAACTACCAACTATTTTGCTTTTTAAAACCAATTAAACTTTTAAAATTTTAAAAAAAAAAAAAAATTTATAAAACCCCTTAAAACTATCCAAACCAAATTTAAACCTAAAATAAATTCCACCAAAAAATAGAAAAAAATTTTTCCCCCTTAATTAAACTTAAACAAAAAAATTAAACATTATTTAAAATAAAAACAAAAATAAAAAAAAAAAAAAAAAATTTTTTAAACAAAAAAATAAAAAAACCTTTTAATCCAAATATCTTTTTTTTTTTTAAAATTAAAAAAATTTTATTTTTTAAAAAAAAAAAAACCCAAAAAATAAATTTTAAATTAAAAACAAACAAATTGCCCTTTTTAAATTTTTCCCTTCAAAAAAATTAAACAAATTTTCAATTTAAAGACATTTTTTTTTAAAAACAAAAATTTAAATTTTTAAATTTTCCAAAAAAACTTTTTAAAGACAACCAATTAAACTAAAAACTTTTTTAAAAAATTAAAAAAAAACCTTACATAAAAATATCACAAAAAAAAAACCCAAAAATCACATTAAAACATTACAAAACCACAACTTTGTACTAAAAAAAAAAAAAAAAAACCTTTTAAACCCCCAAAAAAAAATTTTTCCCCTAATTTTTAACCCCTTTTTACCAAAATCAATTAACCCTCCTAAAAAAATTTTTTTCAAAAAAAAAAAATTTTTAATAACAAAAAAAATTAAAATTTTTAAAATTAAAAAAGAAAAAAAAAAAATCTTCCCCCCCAACCCACCCTTCAAAAAAAAACCCCAAAAACCAAAAAACCCAACCCAAAATTTTTTTCCAAAAACCCCAAAAAATTATCGCAAAAAAAAATTTCCCCAAAAAAAAAAAAACCCCCAACTAAAACCGGGCCCAACACCCAAAAAAATTACCCAAAACCCCAACACAAAAAAAATTTTTAACCAAAACAAAAACCCCACAAAAAATTAACAACTAAACAAAAAAGGGGAACCAGGGGTTTTCCACAATGGGGGGGGGGAAAAAACCAGTGGTAATTTAAAACACGGGGTTGATTAAAGAAGAAAATTTCCTTTGGTTTGGAAAAAACCTTTTATTTTTACCAATTTAATTATGAAAAGACCCAAAAACCTTTTCCCCTTTTGGAGGGGGAACAATGGGGGGGCAAAAAATTTTTTAACCTTTGCCCGGGTATTAAATGCCCCCCGGTTTTATGTAGGACCCTGCGAAAAATCATAATTTTCCTTTTTTTTAAGTATAAAAGGAAAATAAAAATTTTTTTAAAACAAAATAAAAAAATTTCCTAAGACTAATAAAACGGTTTACTGGGAGGAAAAAAAAATTTAATTGTCCAATTTTTTAAACCCAAAAATATTGGTTCCAGTTAATTTCAAAAAGGTTTTTTTTCTACAATCCAAAAGGGGTTTTTTGTAAAGCCCCAAAGGAAAAAATTTTTATTGGCCGATGGGAAACATTTACTTTGGCAGTTGGGGCAGTAAGGAAAGCCACGAACGTTCCAGTCCCTTCCATCACCGGTCATTGAACCTTCTTTTTATTGTTTGGTGGCCTTCCTAAAAAATGGCCTCTTAAAAAAGGACCCAAAACCCCTATCCCAATATCCTTTAAAAAAATCCGTCTTTTGGGGATGAAAATTTTTTTTTCCCCATTTGGGGGCCCAAAATTTTCTCCGGGGTTTAAATTCCCAAAAAATTTTCAAAATTACCCACCTAAATAAAGCTGTACCAAGTTATTACTTTCACGGGGGTAAAATTTTTGCATTAAGTTAGTTTGAGCTTTTTGGAAACTTTTTAAATTTGAGGGATTTTTTTTCTTTTCGTTTAAAGAAAGTGACAAGAAAGTCTCGGGTTTAGTCCGTTTTGAACAATAACCCGGCTTTCCCTTTTTGGGTTTGGGCGGAAAAAAAAATTTTCCCATTGGTTTCCCCCTTCATTAATGCAGCCATTTGACAGCCGCTAGAGGCTAGTTAAAAAACCAGTTTCCCCCAAGCTAGAGAAGCAAATAGAAAAGCGCTGTCTCTTTTTTAAAGCGGGGTTAGGTGGGTCGGAAATTAGCCCCAGGTCTTCCCCAAAA
The DNA here is from genome assembly GCF_026875155.1 of Cherax quadricarinatus. Lineage (NCBI taxonomy): Eukaryota > Metazoa > Arthropoda > Malacostraca > Decapoda > Parastacidae > Cherax > Cherax quadricarinatus. The sequence goes on from NW_026490142.1 coordinate 50,926, forward strand.
GCCGTGAGGCCCCCGGAAGTGGGAAAAAAGTTTAGCGCGTAAATTTTTTGGTACTACCCGGGAAAAAAAAAAAATTTTTTAAATTTCCCCCCTTTTTACCCCCCTTTCCCTCTTTTTTTTCCCGGAAAAAAAAAAAGGCCCCTTTAAAATCTCTAGAGGTATAGAGGTTCGTTAAAAATTTTTTTAAAAAGGGGTTTTTTTTAAACCTTGGGATTGATAAACGGTTTTAAAAACTGTTTTTGCTTCCCTGTTTTTGGTTGGTGATGTTCCAAAACGTTTACCTGGGTGTACATGACGTATGACGGGGCATCCCCCATTAGAAACCCCAATATAGGAGAGTCCAACAAAGCAAAACCCTTGGAAAGGGTTTTTTTGTTTCTCACCTTTTGAACGAGTAAAAGTCCATGGGATCTCCCTGTTTTTATGTCAAAACCGACGTTTTTTTGGGAGTGCACTGATTCAGGAAAGTGAACCTGTTTTTTGGGGTTTTTCTGGGTTTTTCCTTTCCGGGGGGCAGGGCCCTTTTAAATTTTTTTTTTCTCCCGTTTGCGAAAAATTTTTTTATTTTTTTATTTTTCACCCCTTCCCCCGGGGGGCCCCCTTTTTTCTTTCAACGTATAAGAACGAGTTGACCCACAATTAGAAGGGGTAGAAGCCTACCTTTCGACCCTTGTGGGTACAGTGACGAGGGGAAAAGCACTTGACGCGTCTCAGGCATTTTTTGAGAGACTGGCGCACTACAACTTCACTGCAACTTGCCAATTAGTTTTGGTCAAACCAAGATTACCCATTAGGCTTTTTTTTTCGGGCCCAAAGGTGAGGTTTCTCCTATTTAGGTTAAGGGTTTGTGCAATTTCGAATTTCCATGCCACAGTAGGAGGGAGTCGGAGATTCTGGGTATGGCAGGATATTATCGGGTTCTGTCCCAACTTTCTCAATTTCCGCCCTCTTACGAGTTATAGTAGCAAAGTCGTTCATGGACGAGATTGTTTGTCTTCAAAAAGGTTTAAGCGCTTGCTATCTCTGCTCCTGGTTGAAGATCCCAATTTTTAAATTTCCCTTTTTTTTACTTAGATCGAGTGGGCCCGTGCAGTGGGTGCTGGCGCTCCAAAAAGTCAACACCACTGAATTTTCTCCATCCCATATGTTACAAAATTTATTAGCTTAAAAGCACCCAAAAAAAAAGCCACTATTGAGGGAAAAAGGCTCTGCCTTTTTTTCTTTATCAACATGGGCGAGTGTGAGGGGGGCGCGTAAATACCCTTGGGATTGAGGCTTGTGGGGCGATTTCACCCTCTTCAGTGCAAGTTTACCCGCAATCATTAGGGAACCCCATGGAATCCCGGGCGATGATGTTGGTTTTAGCCCTAATGGGGGTTTTAGAAACTTCGTCAAAAAGAATTCCCACGCCGTGTAGGTCTTTGGTGCGAGGTTCCCCAAAACGTGATCTTTACGCTACTCATGTGAAGGGCGTTTTTATCGACGTATTTGCCACTTTACGTGGGGTTAAATACTAATGTCCCTTTTTGGGGAGATGAGGCTGACTAAGGAGTGTTTTTGAGACATTTTTGGAACCGTAAAATCTGGAAAAAGGGGAATTTTCGGCAGGTGCTTACAGGACTCCGGAGGGGACCTTCCCTAAGATGACTCTGAGAATCCCCTACCGCTTACGTGTGGGAGGACTTTAGGACGCAATTATGGTATCTACCGGACAGAGACGTACGTGAGAATATGTGGGGTAGACCAATGCGGCAGAGTGGGAAACGAGGGGGCGCCAGGCAAATGGGAAGCACCAGTTACCAGTTGATAGCTTTGGGAGCCCCGGGGCCAAGCAAGGGCCTGGGCGCTTGTGGGGTGAAGAGGGGGGGGATTCAAAAAGGAGAATGATGTGTGAGGGAAGCGTGATGTAAAAAGGGTTGTTACTACACAAAGGACGTACAGAATGCAAAATGCAGGAGGAGGTGGGCTAAGAGGAAAAGTTCGGGGGTGTTACGGACATTTACACGCCCGCAGAGGATGTTGTTTCCCGAGCTGGGGGAGACACGGCGGTGCCTTTTTGGGGGAATTAAGGGGTAAAAAACTAGCGGGTTGACGGGCCAACTAGTAAGAAGGTTGTCGCGTGTGGTGGAACGGGGGGGGTGGAGGTTGAGGTTCATCGTGAGGGGGAACCCAGAAAAAAACTGGAGAAGGGCTCACGAAAGAGAGGGCGGGGTCAGATCAGAGAGTCCTGACCCGGCGCAGAGGGCGGGGGAAGGAAAAAAGGGAAGTCAAGCAGTCACGATAAGAGGGGATCGCAAAAAAGGGGGGGGGTTGTGGTGTGAAACCTTTTGCTGGTCTGGGGCGGAGGCCCCGGGTGAAAAAAGAGAGGAGGAAGGGTTTGGGAAAAATAAAAGAGGCCCTTGGGGTATGACTGTGAACGTAAATGGACTGTGTAATAGTGTGAAGAAGGAAGGGTTTCGAATGTTTTTGTATAAATATAGGGTGGGTGATGTTCCCGCAAAAAACAAATTTTAAAGGGGGGAAAAGTGTCGAGGTGGGGGGTTTCAGGTTAGCTCTGCCATCTACGTCTGAAAGGTGGTGTGGGTATATTGATAGGAGGGAAGCCCCTTTTTTTTTAGAAGTGAGGGGGGGGGAGGGGAAGAGTATTGGGGTGGATGGTGGGGGATGGGGGCGGGGTTTTTTGTTGGTGTAGACCCGGAAAATGTGGAGGGTTTAAAAAGGATTTTGTATGTGAAGAACTGTTTTTTTACGTGGTTTACCTGCAGTGGCCCCTCGTTGGGGCGACTGGGGAAATGCGTTATTAGGAGGGCGACGTGGGCCAAAAGGGGGGGGGGCACGTGTCGGCGGCCTTGCGAGATCTTTTGAGGGATATTTAGTTGCGGGGTGCGGTTGGAGGAGGGGGTGGAGGTCGAGCACACTTTTGTAAGACGGGGTTACGCTGCTAGGGTTTGGGTAGGGTGTATATATCTCAAGGGGTTTGGGTTTTACTTTTTCCCTACAAAAGAAGTAGTTATTCGTCATCGGGCGGGAGTAGCAGAGGTGGCGTTTGGGGTCACAGCAGGTAAAACAGGGGAAAAGGAAATTTAAAAAACAAGTGGTTAGGTGAGAGGAGGGTTTGGGGATTTGCAAAACTGTGGGAGGGGTTTCGTGCAGAGATAAAAGGGTAAGGGTGTGGTGTTGGGGGTGGGGTGGCCCCAAAGAAGGGTTAAGCAATATTACTAAAGGAGGAAACGTATCAAATTCTTTAAAAATGGCTGCTAAATATTTGGAGGGAAAATTTCGGGGGTTTTTATGCGAGGGGGCGGTGGCGGGGGACTTATCCAAGGATGAAATTATGGAATTAAAGGGGGGGCTGGTGAGGGAAGGATGGGAGGTTCCAAGCGGTGGGGTACAGGGGGGGGGTGGAAGGTTTATGGGGCGATAGACCTTCATGTGGTATTTCGTAGGCAGAAACAAAGACAGAGGAATGACTATTCATGGTTGGAGGTTCTTAAACGAAGGAGGGTAAGAGAGGGCAGGCATACAAGCTACGGAAGGAATTTTGGGGGGTTTGCTGAAAATGGTATGGAAAAAAGGCAAAGGAAGGGGGAGAGGATGGGGTTTAGAAAAGGGGGTTTGGTGGGGGGGGTGGATGTCAGTTGCAACATGAAGGGAAGCAGGGGGCGAAAAAAACTGAGGGGGAAAAAATGGGGGCTTTAAGTGGAAAGCGAAAGGGCAAAGCCCGGGAGATGGACTCCCGGTAGAGTTTTACGCAGTTGGGAAAAATTGAGGATTTTCTGGTTAGTTATTAAATTTTCATGAGGAAGAGGTGAGCTGGGTGAGAAGGGACAAGGGGTCGTTGTATTTGGACCGAAGGGTAAGGGGGAGCTACGCCGGGAAAACCCGGGGGATCTCGTTGTTATGGGCCCCGATTAAAATTGTTGCGAAGATTTTTGGGAAAAGGGTCAAGGTTTGTGGGGGGGGGGTATCAAAAATCATTTTTGGGTTTTCCAGGGAGGTCTATGGGGGGGGGCCTGGGTTTCTTGGGATTTTTTGGGGGGGGCAAAGGGGGGGGGGGGAGGGAGGTTTTTGGGGGCGCCGATTGGAAGGGGCATCGATAGAGTGGATCGGAAAGCATTGAAAGCCCTCCTCAGGGGGCGGGGGTTTGGGGAAGAAAAAGTGGGCTGGGTTGAGGCGTTGTATGGGGTGCAATGGCGGGGTACAGATTAATTATTTAAAAAAATTAAAATTAAAATTTAAAAAAATTAGGTTTTATGGCAGGGAAAATTGTGGAAGGGTAGGACTAAGGGGCCAGGGGTGGGGGCAGGGGTTCCATTTTTTTGGGGGTTTTTTTATGTACAACCCCTTTTTGATGGGAGGGGGTAAAGGAAAATTAGGGCGGGGTAGTCAAATTTGCAGGGGAATGGGTTTTGGGAAAATTGATAAACCTGGTCTTTGGGGTTGGGGGGGGTTTTTTGGGGGGGCATTTTAGGGGGGTAATTTTTAAAAATGTTTCCAAGGGCACCTGGGAGAGGGGGAAATCCAAAAATGGTAGGGTTAGGGGGCTTGGGTGATTGATTTATTTTATTTTGGGGGGCCCTTGTTGTTAAAAACTTTGTTTAAAAAAAATATGGGAGCCCTTTTCCCTTACTGGGCAGCAAAAGAAAACTTTTTTTTAAAATGTGGGGTTCGAGCTGTGATTGGATTAAAAATTTGTTTCCTTGTGGGGGGGGACTGGCCAAAGGGGGTTAAATTTTTCTGGATAGGGGAAAGTTGGGGGGGGGGGGGCCGGTCCATAACGGGCAACCTGAACAATTTAGGAGGTTAAACTTGTTTGGGGTCGGCTGGGATGGAAAGGAAAGGGAAAATTTTTGGTAGGTTTTTTGTAAGTTTTGGGGGGGTTTGTGGCCCTTTAAAGGGATTTTTTGTTCTTAAGATTTAAAAGGTTTAAGGGAGAGGGAAGGTTGGGTGGGGGGGTGGGTTTGGGGTTTCCATAACAGGTTTTACGGGGGGGTGTAAAGGGGGGGGAAGTGGTTTTTTATGAGTTAAATTTTTTGAGGCTGGGTGAAGGGGGGAAAAGGGTAAAATAGGTTGGGGGTTTTTGTAGGATTAATTGCGGGGGGGTTGGGGGGCGCCTGTAAAGGGGAAATTTTCAAAGTTGGGGTTTGGGGGAAAAGGAATAGGTGAGAGGAGGGTTTGGACCTCGGTTTTTGGAAAATTATTGGGGGAAGTTTTTCAGGGGATTTTACGCGGTTTTTAAAGAATAACAGGGGGGGGAGGGGGGGGTTGGGTTTGTGGGGGGGGAAGTCGGGTTTCAGGTTTTGGAATTTGGTCAAAATTTTGCAAAGGGGTGGTTAAAAGGTGAATAAAAGGAAAGGGGTAAAAGGGATTTTGGGGGAAGGGCTTTTTTTTTTAAAAATTTTGGGGGTTTTTTTAAGGAAGAAATGAAATTTGGGGTTTTTAAAAAAACATTTTTGCCCCCGTTTTTTTCTTATATAGGTTTTTGGGGATTGCCCGGGCAAAAGGGGTTTTTTTATTAAGGGAAGCCGGTGTTTGCTTTTAGTTTTTTTTTAAAAAAGGGTAAAGAGAAATAGGAAAAATTTTGGGGGGTGGGTTAAGGTTTTTTGGGGGGGTTAGCCCCTTTGTTACAGGTTTTTTTATTTTAAAAATTTAATGAAAGTAGATTTTAAAGTGTTGGGTTTTGGGAAGTTGAAAGGGGTGATTGGGGTTTTCCTGGAATTTTGGTTTTTTCAGGGTTTTTGAAGGAGTTTGGAATTTATATCCCCTGGTGAAAAAAATTTTTTGTAACTGCCAGGGAAAAAACAAAAAAAAATTTTTGGGGACGGGACTTTTAATTAAACACTTGTTTTTTGTGGTTTAAAAATTGGGTTGGTCATGGGGGGGGAAATTTTTAAAATTTGTAATATTGCATGGTTGTTCAACGTTTTCAGGGTTTATGAAAAAAAAAGTGTTGTTTATCATGAATTCTTTTTTGGGGCTAAATTTTGGGGTTGTATAATGGGAGCATTTTTCCCACACGGTTTTTGGAATTTTAGGGGGGTTTTTTTTTAGATTAAGATTTTTAAAAAGAAGATGTTTAAAAAAAAATTAAAAAAAAAAAAAAAAAAAAAAAGCTCTTGTGGTGTCATTGGATTATTTTGACGTGTATTTGGGCACTTCCCCATTTAAAATTAACGTTTTTCTGACCACAATCCACTCACCTACATAAACACTATGAAAAGTAAAAATGCTAGGATCATGAGATGGGCCCTCAGAATCCAACCTTATTCTATTAGTATAAAACACATAAGTGGTCATTGTAATGTAATTGCTGACGCTCTGTCACGTCCTTAATAATTATCAATTACATTAAATTAACGTAATTTTATGCCCAAATACGTTTTGTTACTTGCTATGTCAAATTCAGTAAGTAACTTAATCCCTCCAGCCCATATTAACTATATATACTCATGTCATGTCTAATTATTATATTTATATATTCACAGTAATGTTGTGTGAGGAGGAGACAAGCTGAGTGTTGAGTGAGTAGTGTGGTGTGGGAGATGGTACTGCGCGTGACGCAACACTGTCCTGCCGCAGACCCCCCCTCACTACACACCTTAAGCTGTTTCATACTCAGATGTTCATACTGCCTCGCATTCCACAACCACTACTTAAGAGTGGAATGCAGTCTCCTCTACTATGATCGAGCCTCAACGTGCCCTCCTTGTCAGCGCTATCCTGTCTCTACACTGATGTATATAACCACGAGTATGCAGAAATACGATACTGTGTACTGCCCTAGTTAGGGGCATATCCTAGTGACGGACGCTGTGAAATTGTAGAAGTGCTTGGCACAAGAGACTCGGATTAATATTTTATTGACATGAGTAACCAGAAATAATGTGATAGACATTCATGCAACTCCTAGTGCGACCCTCTGTCGTGTTGGGGGGGGTGTTGCAACCCCTGAATGGGTTACAATGATTATTATGTATATATAATGTATATTACCTTTTCATTTAATTTTATATTGCTTATATTTGCGATAATAGCTAAATCGTAAATGTATGACTTTATATTATTATTTGACTGTTATATTGTTATTTAGCTTATGTTGTTAGGATGTATATAAAATGTGCTCAGTTAGTCTTGATTGTCAAACTACTGTAATTATCGCTTGTCGCTCGTTATACTGCCGGCTTCTGAGCTGCAGTTGTCCACGTAGCTATCACGTGATCGAGGGGGGGGTGTCCTCACCTCTCGTGAAATTGTCAGTCTGCTAGAGACTCGCTTGCTGGTTGGACATTGTCTGTCTCAGTCTGCTAGAGACTCGCTTGCTGGTTGGACATTGTCTGTCTCAGTCTGCTAGAGACTCGCTTGCTGGTTGGACATTGTCTGTCTCAGTCTGCTGGTGACTCGCTTTGGGGGTTGGACAGATTGTCTGTCTGACAGTCTGCTGGAGATCGCTTGGTGGTTGGACAGATTGTCTGTCTCATTATTCTTGTTAGTTCTGTAGAACTTTGTTCACAGAACATTGTATAGACTTAGTGATTTTCGACGTTGTACTGAGGTTGTGTGTCACATAGACACTCTGAAAATCTCAGGTCTTTATCTATAGCTTCTGACCTAATTTTGTACTGGTTCCTGTGTATTGTCACAGTCACAGTTTTTCCTATGCTGAACGTAGATTCAGTTTTATGGGAGTTTTGTAACTTGTGGAGGATCTGCAGATGGTCCCTACATAGTGTCGTTATATTATTTCCCAGTTCCTGATTCTGTGTCGCAGTCGCTTGATATTGCATTGCTATTGGGCTTAGCATTCTTTGTTGTTCAAGCAGACTGTTCGGGTTGCCAGTCGGTCAAGAAGTTAGTTTATTTGAGGACTTTGTCAGTCACTTGTTTAAGTCTTATTCGAGTCTTGAGACATAGCTAACTACTTAAGAGCACTTACACGCATACACACACTTGTACATATTTGTAATATCTTATTAAATGTTAATGTACCTGACGGTATTTAAGAATTATAAATGTGATATGTGCTTTCAGCACAATTATATTGAACTCGAGAGATTGATTTTATTTTGATTGCTGTAATTAATTTAATTCGATAATATACTCTAGACAACTTATAGACTTAATAAATTTATTAAATTTTAATTTCTCTAGTTAGTAGCCTACCAGTTGTAATCCTAAAGAACTATTGAACCATACTGAATTTTAATGGATAATTGGTATGATAATTGGTATGATAATTGTTACGAAAACCCAGTAAATTTGATGCTAGGGGGGCAGTCCTTTCATGTTCCTGGATTCAAAAGCTTTTAAAAACCGTTTTTTTTGAAACCTGCCGTACTACTATTGTCGCCTCTATCTGCCGTACTACTATCTGCTTTACCTACTATCTGTCGTCCTACTCTGCCGTACCTACTATCTGCCTTTACCTACTATCTGCGTCCCTACTACTGCCGTACCAGTATCTGTCGTACTGCTCTGTCGTACCTACTTTTCCACCGTACCTACTTTTGCCGTACCTATATCTGCCGAAACCAAACTATCTGCGACCTACTATCTGCCGTACCACTATCTGCCGTACCTACTCTGCGTAGTACTCTCTATGACCTACTATCTGCGTTCACTACTATCTGTGTGTGCTAATATCTGCACGTACCTACTATTCCGTACCTACTACAGCCGTACCTACGATCTGCCGATACCTACTATCTGCAGTACCTACTATCTGCCGTACTTACTTATCTCCGTACCTACTATCTGCCTACCTACAATCTTACCACTACTATATGCCGTACCTAACTATCTGAGTACTACTCTGTCCGTACCTACTCTCTGCTACGTGCTCTCGCTGTACCTACTATCTGAACCTACTATTTTAATCTGCGTACCTACTATCTGCCGTATCTATAATCTGCCGTACTGCTATCTGCAGTTCCTATAATCTGCCGTACCTACTCTATGCAGTACTACTCTTTGTCCTACCTACTCTCTGCTGTACTTACTTTGCCGAGTGCCTACTTTCTGCCGTATACTTCTGCCGTCCTATGTCTGTCGTACATTATCTACCGTACTTACTATCTGTCGTACCTATTATCTGCCGTACCAACTATCTGCCGACACATTCTGCCGTACCTACTATCTGCTACTACACATGCCGTACTACTCTCTGCCGTAATTATCGCCGTACTATCTGCCATTACCTACTCTCTGCCGTACCTACTTCTGCCGTACCTACTCTCTGCATACCTTCTGCGTACCTACCCGCCGTACCTACTCTCTTGCCGTACCTACTCTCTGCCGTACCTACTCTCTGCCGTACCTACTATCTGCCGTACCTACTATCTGCCGTACCTACTCTCTGCCGTACTACTCTCTGCCGTACCTACTACTTGCCGTACCTACTCTCTGGCCGACTTACTACTGTGTACCTAATTATCTGCCGTACCAACTATCTGCCGTACCTACTATCTGCTGTACCTACATTCTGCCGTACCTACTATCTGCCATACCTACTACATGCCGTACCTACTCTCTGCCGTAATTACTCTGCCGTACCTACTCTGCCATACCTACTCTCTGCCGTACCTACTCTCTGCCGTACCTACTCTGCCGTACTACTCTCCTACTCTCTCTGCCGTACCTACTCTCCTGCCGTACCTACTATCTGCCGTACCTACCTGCCGTACCTACTCTCTGCCGTACCTACTCTCTGCCGTACCTACTCTCTGCCGTACCTACTCTCTGCCGTACCTACTATCTGCCGTACCTACTCTCTGCCGTACCTACTCTCTGCCGTACTATCTCTGCGTACTCTCTCTGCCGTACTTACTATCTGTCGTACCTATTATCTGCCGTACCAACTATCTGCCGTACCTACTATCTGCTGTACCTACATTCTGCCGTACTACTATCTGCATAACTACTACATGCGTACTACTCTCTGCGTAATTATCTGCCGTACCTACTTGCCTACTACTTTGCCGTACCTACTACTCTGCGTCTACTCTGCCGACCATTCTCTTCCATACCTTCTCTGCCGTACCTACTCTGCCGTACCTACTCTGCCGTACCTACTCTTCCATACCTACTCTCTGCCGTACCTACTCTCTGCCGTACCTAATCTCTGCCTTTTTGCTTGACTCTTATAGTGGGCAGAAGAATCATCTCTTATCAATGTCCAGCAATAACTGCCAACATTCTTGTGCCACATTTGTCCTGGTACAATTTTTCCCTGGTTGAAATATCTTGGTGAAATCTCTCACCATGTTCGTCACTAACTGCCTCACAGTTCCCGCGAAAATTGTCCAAATGTGAGACCAAAATTGAATTTTGGTCTCACCTCCCATGTTGTTGAAAGTCTTGATGAGGTTGTCCACCAGATCTTCATAGTTGCCTTCCCTTCTGTTGCCCAGAAATCACTTCGCCACAAACTTGAATGCTTCCCAAGCAGCTTCGTCTTCCCCATCAAAGTGTGAATCAAAGTCACCATCTTTAAGAAGTTCTCGTATCTGAGGACCATTGAAGATTCTCCTCTTATCTTAGCGTCGCTCACTCAGGGGAATTTTAAAGTTAAATACTTGAATCCCTGACCGGATTGTTCCATAGTTTTTACAAAGTTTTTCTTGAGCACAAGTTTTATGTGTAGTGGTGGTAGCAATATTTTGTTTGTTCAATGGGGGTGGATGTTGAAA
>NW_026490143.1:0-23140 GCF_026875155.1 Cherax quadricarinatus
GGGTTATGTAAATTTAGAAACGGTGCCGAATTCATTTTGTGTGTAACAAATGCACTTTGGCACAGTTACCCTTTAGCAGTGATGACATTGATTTACCTAATTTTAATACAAATGACCCATTGCCATATATTGATGATTATGATTGTTTATGAAACAGGCCTTCACTTTATTCATGTCAATGCAAGATCACTTCTTCCTAAATTGGCAGAGATTAGGATTTAGCTAAACAAAATTTGGGCGGCAGTTATAACCATCTCTGAATCTTGGTTGGATGATACGGTGACTGACGACGAGGTCAAAATAGATGGTTACAATAAAAAACGCTTAGATAGGAACAAAAAGGGTGGTGGAGTATGTGCCTACATTAGAAATGACTTAGCTTAAAAACCCAAGACCTGATTTAAATAACAAAAAAACTGGAGATTCTATGGTTTGAAGTGCTGCTTCCTAAGACCAAACCCTCTTAGTAGGAACTAGTTACCGCCCTCCTACCCAGGACCAGTTCTTAGAAGACTTTTCCAGAGTCTTGCCCGGAGTTGAAAAAAATTTGCGAGACAATAATACTGGGCGACTTTAATATCTGTTTTCAGCAGCAAAAAACGGGCTATGCAAAAGGTATAAGCAAATTCTGGGATTAAATAGTTACACTCAACTAATTAATACTCCAACCCGGATCACACAGTTCTCAGCCACCCTAATTGACCACATACTTTGTAACCGCTCTGAGAACATTAGTCAGTCGGGCCCGTCATTCCACAGGTCTTAGTGATCATTTCATCATTACATACCAGGAAAAAAAATTTAGGGATAGGATAGGCCTACACAGGACAATAAAAAGAGGTCAACTAGAAACTACAGTAAAAAAAACACTGTAAATAGGCTACACAATTGTGACTGGACAGAGATAACAAGTTGCACGGACGTAAACGATGCCTGGGAAAATTCAAAACAATGTTCACTACCATCCTTGATAATTTTTGCACCAGTTTTAAAGAGGTTAGGATTAACAAAAGAACTGAACCCTGGATGAACTGAGATATTAGATAATATGAAATTCAGAGACCAGCTCCCAAAAAAAGGGTTTAAAAGCAAACAGACAGGATATTGCAGCACTAAATAAATTTCCAAAGGATGAGGAACAGAGTACAGAGACTTATAAAAGGAGCAAAGGCAAAAGCCTACTGCTCAAAAATTGAGAGTTAAGCATAACCCCAGAAAGCTTGGCAACAACTAAAACAGTTGGGGTATAGCCATAAGCCAGTAGATAGGCCCTAACATAGTATCACTATCGATAATGAGGTATGCCACGAAACATCTAAGGTGGCAAATTGCTTTAATTCCTACTACACATCTGTTGCATCAACACTAGTAAGTAAATACCAGCTGCATCAAATACCTTTAACACAGACTCTGATAAGTTTCAAACATACTATACCAATAAAGGGGTAACCCCAAACAGTTGTCAACTAGTAAGTGTATCTCATGACTTTATTCAAAAAGAACTAAGCGGGGTTAAACCCAACTAAGAGCACAGGCCCTGATAACATCCCGTCTAAGTTCCTAAAAGATGGTGCTTCTGAACTGTCAATCCCTATTGCTCACATAATAAATCTATCAATCGTGGCCCGGTGGCCTGGTGGCTAAAGCTCCCGCTTCACACACGGAGGGCCCGGGTTCGATTCCCGGCGGGTGGAAACATTCGACACGTTTCCTTACACCTGTTGTCCTGTTCACCTAGCAGCAAATAGGTACCTGGGTGTTAGTCGACTGGTGTGGGTCGCATCCTGGGGGACAAGATTAAGGACCCCAATGGAAATAAGTTAGACAGTCCTCGATGACGCACTGACTTTCTTGGGTTATCCTGGGTGGCTAACCCTCCGGGGTTAAAAATCCGAACGAAATCTTATCTTATCTTATCACCACTAATACAGTACCGGAGGGGTTCAAGGAGGCCAGAGTCACCCCTATCTTCAAGAAAAATAGTAGGTCTGATGTAAGCAACTATAGGCCTGTTAGTATACTCAGTATAATATCTAAATTCTAGAGAGGGCGGTGTATTCTCAAGTAGTTAAGTACCTTAATGACAAACATTCTCCATAGCTATCAATCGGGCTTTAGAAGATCCTACTCAACCGACACCTCCTTATTAATCTGATGGATTACCTGAGACTGAAATGTCCCAAAAGGGGGAACCTCATAGGCATGGTAACCTTAGACCTGCAAAAGGCCTTCGATACTGTCAACCACAATATTTATGTAATAAACTTCAAGCTATCGGTATAGGTTCTGTAGACTGGTTTAAGTCCTACCTTAGCAACAGGAAGGGCAAATAGTCAAAATCAACAAAACAGAATCAGAAAACCCCTGCGTAACATGTGGAGTTCCCCAAGGTAGTATTCTGGGTCCCTTATTATTCTTATGTTATGTCCAAAGATATGCTATCAGTGTCAAGTGCAAACTCCTACTGTATGCAGATGACAGTGCTCTGTTAGTGTCAGGTAAAGACCACAAGATATTGCTAATGTTTTAACACTGGAATGGAGTCCTGCAGCAAATGGTTAGTAGACAACAAACTATCATTACACCTAGGGAAAACTTGAAGCCATTCTCTTTGGCACGAAACATAAACTGAGAAGGGTAAATATTTTTAATGTTCAAAGTAATGGGGAGCCCATAAATTTGGTTTCATCAGTAAAATATTTGGGAATCCCTTTGACCCATGCATGTCAGGAGAATTGATAGGGAACAGTGTAGTAAAGAAAGCGAATGCCAAACTGAAGTTCCTGTATAGACAAGCACAGTGTCTACCTACTGGGCTCGCAGGACCCTATGTCTAGCCCTTATACAATGCCATATGGATTACGCTTGCTCTTCTTGGTACTTTGCCTTGACAAAAAAACTGAAAGATAGACTGCAAAAACACCCAGAACAAAATCGTAAGATTCAATTTCCCGGGGCTGGGACAAGACATGTGGCCCGGGTGAAATTACAGCAGTTGGATTGCTGAATGTTGAGACAGATAAACAACTGAGTAAATCATGTTTATAAAATTTCTACAAACAATGTCCAGATATTTTTGCTGTCAATTATGTCAAGGTTGGGAACCAAGCATCTAGACAGGGGGAGAGAGCACAACTTTGTATACCAATCATGGCCAGGCTTCAAACACCTTTTATTGTACAGCAATAAGGAATGGAACAGACTACCGCACATGTCAAAGCCAGTCATAGCGTGAACCAGTTCAAGAAGAGTGCCAAAAAGGTTCTATGAATGTAGCTACAAAAAGGGGAGGGGAAGATTTTCTTTTTTTAGAAACAAAACGTGAAAATTTTTAAACCTTATTCCTTGTAATAAACCCTCGTATTTTTAGATAGCCCTTAATGCCCTTTGGGTTTGTAGCAGAATTTTTTTTAGTATGATAATAAGATTTTACCCTTCATTGTAGAATAATAAAAAAAATATTAAAACCTTTTTATACTAAAATTTAAAAAAGGAAAAAAAAAGGACCCCAATGGAAATAAGTCACTTGTCTGATTTTTTTGGGTTATCCTGGGTTTCTCTACACATAGGTCCCAATGTTTTGATAATTCTATGTAACGTATTTTGTATCCCTGAATAAACTTACTTACTTACTTATTTAAACTTCCCACTCCCTTACATTTTAAAATTCAATCCCTTTGAAAAAAAATGTGAAAAAAATTTTCTTTTTAAAAAGCAACCCAGACCAAACTAAACATCAAAAAAGAAGTTTATTTTTTAAATATTCCCAAAAACATCCCACACACGCTAACACCTTTACAATTTCCTACTCAAAAAAAACTAGCCCGCCGAAACCCCCCTTACTTTACACTTAAACCCTTTTAAAAATCCTTAAACCTAATCTACGAAAACCCTTTCAGTAAATGCTTTTCCCCCATCTTCCCCCATAAAGATCCCTATTGGGGCACTTTTTTTTCTATACATCGGGGCCCCCAAACCTCTTTCCTTTTTTTGGATTTCCCACCTCCCTCATTCCCCAAAAGATATATAAAATAAAATCAGTGCCCACAACGAAAACCGCTTTCACACCCTGCTGACCCCACCCCCCCCTTTATACCCTAAACTTAACCCCCGAAACCCCTGAAACCCCTTCCCCCCCCACAAAAACCTTTAAAACTACCCACTTACCCAAACCCCCTCAATCTTCAAAAACAATACAAAAGTACACAGCGTAAAAATAGGGTTTCCGGACATCCACACGCTTTGCCCCTCCCCCCCCCCCTTTTAATCTCCTTTTAAAAATAACAAAAAACCCCCAGACGGCAAGACCCCCATGAAAAAACCCTAAACAAAACCCCCTTTACATTTTTTTTTACACGTAGTTTTTTTAAAAGACATTTCCATACAGAACCCCTTTTTGAAATACATAGGGTATCCCCCCTCAACGCCGCCCCCAAACAGACCCCCCCCCACCCTTCAAAAACCCTTAAATTTTAAAGCTGTTTCGGGACCCTTTTTCCGTCAGTAAAACTCGAACATAGCCTCCCAAAAACTTTTAAACCCCTCCCCTTCCCCCCAACCTTGCATACCCAAGCACAGTCTTTCAAGGCCATCCCCGCTCACCCCCCCCCTCAAAAACCCCCCTTTTTCAGAAACAAAATCAACTTACGTTTCCAAGAGGTTTAACCCCCAAAGCCCCCCCGGGGTAAGGGAAGCGAAAACCCCCCCCTCTACTTACCCGGGTCCCCCCCCGGGACCCCCTTTATAAATCTGAATCCCGCATTTTGGAAAAACCTTTTGCACCTCACCCCCTTTCGTAAGGAAATATTGCCACCACGTGCCAAAAAATTTTTTGCTAAAAAACAGAACATTCGTGATTTAAAACCCCTTTTTGATGCAACTTTAAATTGCTCTGCCCTCAAACCTCCCAAATTTTTTTAAAAACTCCCATCCACGGTGCGCCTCAAAATTGCCTCTTGTAAACCCCAATCTTTTTCCCATGTACACTACCCAAAACATATCAACAGCTAATCTACCCCCGCCACCCACCCTCAACATTTCTCCCTTTATGTACCTTTTCCCCTAGCCCCCAAAATACTTGGATTTTAAATACTTTAAAATTTCTTTCCCCGTACCCTAAACCAAAAAACGTCTATCACCCTTCCTACCTTAAGTAAATCCCTCACACCCCTCACCAAAAACAGTCGTATAAATCCCGAAACCCCAACTATCCCCGTTTCCCCCCTTCCGTGAAAAAACCAACCCTCGCTTTTCCGCCCAAAACTCCACCAATTGCCCTAAAAAAGGGGGTTCCTGAAAAATTGCAAACAAAATTTGGACAGAGGGCACCCTGCCCGAAAAATTCCCTTCCCCATTTTTATGCTACCCTAGCCCGCCCCCATTAACCTAAATTTTTCATAACTAACCCAGATACAAAGTTTTTGCCCAAGAAAAAATTTCCTCCTGAAACCCAACCAACGCATAAAACCCATAATCCCTTCCCTTTCTACGTATCATAACAGCTCTCCAATCCAGACCCCAAAACCCCCCTCCCCCCCCCCCCCTATGCTCTTAAAACCCCTTTAATAACCCCAAAGGGCCTTCTTTACATTGATTCCCCGGGTTTATCCCATTTTTGCCTTATCAATTATTTTAAACCAAAAACCTTTTTTGATTTTTTTTTTTTCCCTAAAAACCCTTGCCAAATAACTTAAATCACCGAAACAAAAGGGCGTTTAAAATTGCACGGTAATCTTTACCTGGTCTTTTCCACCCTTGGGCCATTTAAACAAAAACCCAGCGGGCCCTTTTGCTGCTCACCCATTGCCCCATTTTCCCTTCATTAAAAATTGAACAATTATTTAAAAATCTCCCCCAATACTTCCCAATTCTTAAAAAAAAAATTTCATTAGGAAAACCCTCTACCCCCGGGTGCCTTACCAAAATTTTTGCACCTGCTATAGCTTCCCAAAATTTTTCCCCTTTTCTTTTAAATCTGCCCTTTCCCAAAAGTCTCCCTATCTCTCCCATAAAGGGCCCCCCGAAATTGCCCCAAAACCCCACCCTTTTCCCCTTTAAAAGGGCATCATCCCCCGGTATCCCCCACATGTTTTTGAATAGGGCCTAAACCATACACAGGTTATCCACTCATCCCAAAAGTCGCCCTCAATACCTGCCCTTTCCCCCATACCCCCCCAAACCCCCCACATGAACATTTTAATTTTCCCATCATTTTTTTTTCGCCGCTCTCCTCTTACGCTGTCCTCTCAATACACCACCCCCCGTTTGGCCCCTTTCCCCCAAAATAACACCTCCTCCAACCCCGCCAAAACGCGTGCACCATCAAATTTTTCTTTTGGGCAAATCCCTAATGCTCTCCTTTAATCCCCCCAATTTTCCCCACCAAACCGGGTAACTAACCCCCCCATTTTTCGTGCAACCCCTAAACTGCCCCTCAAGATAAGATTAAAACCCCTATTTTAAAACCTATTTTTATTCCCCCCCATTATTTTACAAAAAAATCCTTAATACCTGATTTCGCCACCGAGCCCCCACCATTAACCAAAAATTAAACCCCTTCCCCGGGGTTTTTCCCTTGCCTCCAACCCCCCCAAAACTTTTAAAAATTTAAACTGCCCTAATTCTTCTTCATGCGGGAAAACTTTACTTTTAAAATTTCCCAAATTCCCCCCTCCCCCTTCGTGGCAACCCCTCCCAAACCCCAAAACCCAAACCATAAACACCCCTATGATCAAAAAAATACCACACCCAACCCCCTCCCCCTATGTATTACTCCCCTTCTGGGGACGTACAAACGATCGAGCCACCCCAGCATACCCAGGGCCTAAAAAAAGTTGCCCCAAACCCCCCCCCCCCCACAGATATCGTTTAAAACCCACCCCTGATAACAATTCCCCCAAATTTTCCCCCATAAATGCCCCGCCCCCCCCCGGCCCCCCACACCTTACCCCTTTAAATCACACAGTTCCAATCACCCCCTATCATGGCTACCCCCCTGGCAATCCAAAAAAGTAGAAAACCAAAACACTCCCTCAAAAAATTTATTCTTAACGGTACGTCCCCAACTCCGGGTTTCCATACAAAAACACACCAACGTCTTTCTTCCCTGACCCCATAATCCACCCACACGTATCACCCCCCCCTCCCCCCTTTCAAAATTTGGCCTGAAAACCCAAAGGGGCTATTTTTCCTTTTAAACCAATATAGCCACACCCGCCTTTCAATCTGACCGATTTTTAACATACACCTTATATCCCCCACCTTAAAACTCAAAAACCATGTCTAAAAATTATGCTCCTGAAAGGGAACACAATGTAAAACACCATGACGCCCCAAAAAAACTCCCTAAACCACTCCCCTTTTCCCTTCTGCGACCTCAAAACATTGAGTTCAATGCCCAAGCATTTTAAAACCGAAAAAAGGTGGTTTCCCTCTTGACAAAACCCTTTTTTTGAAACCTGATCCCCTTTCATTCCCACTCTTATCCCCCCCCCCCCCCCTTTTGTGATTTCCTTTACTCGATCCCTTTTCCCTGAGTGTTTTTTGAACCCCTCTGCTGAAACCCCCATGTTTTTTTTTCCCCCGGGAAACGTTTTTGCGGGCGAAAAGAAACCTTCTTTGGGAATCAAAAAGCACTGTTTGCCGTTTTTTCGCGTCGTACCGCGACCTGCACCCTCGTCATCAACCCTCTCCCCCACGATGAAACCTCAACCCCCCACCGTTTTCCCCCAAACCCAAGAAAAGCCTTTTTCCACACACCTTAGGACAACTCCTTTTCGCCCCCCCCGCCTCCATAATAGCCCCCAAGATCCAGGATCGTCCCTTTTTCCTGATAGGGGCCCCATCCCTGAAATATCCACAAGGTCGTCGATTCCTCCTTGCTATCATTCACTTCCGCGATGACCCTCCTCAAGGGCCTAAAACCACGCCCAAGGGGGGGGAGCCCCCCCCACCCCGTAGAAACCTTTCCATTTCCCTCTCCCTTTTCTAAACCCTCCTCACTCCATGACGCACCCTGCGGATTCAGTTTTCAAAAAAGGGTTTGTTTTGCCCCAACTCCCCTCACCTCTACGTTTCTTCGTTGTTGCAGGCCCGTTGTCTCCACTTTCCTCTACCACATTGCGTTTCCGGTGTTCAAAAGACCCACACAAACGACAATTGCGCTTTTTGGCCCGCGTATGTCACAAATCCTGGTTCTAAATTCTTCCATCACCACTTACGAAGGTTTTGGATGGTGTATCGCATCTTTGCAGAGTACTTTACCCTCAGGTTTTTCCCCATATACGTACCAGCTGACCATCTTCCGGCAGTAACCGTGTTTTCTGCCCCATTTTTAAAATTTCGGGAAAACCCCTTTTTGTCGATGCTTTCCGCCTCAAAGGGCCCACTTTTCCTGATCTTCCCCCAAGTGAGTAACTTGATACTTTCATGCTTTCCTCCCGTGACAGCATGATTCACAGGTATGGCCATTTCCCCCCCCAAAACTTGTTAACCACGGGCCCTCATCATACTCGTCAAATTTGGGAAATTTAAGAAATATCCTCTTCGTCCCTTTTCAAGGCAAGTCCACAAAACCCCTCAGTAGCTACGCCGTGGGTTTTCCTTTTTTTTTATTGCTGGTAGAAGTAGTTTCCATAGACGGCCCCCCCCGGTTAGTTTCCACTGATTAATTCAATACAAAATGTTTTTAACTCCCCGGCGAAAAGCCGCGCCATGTTGTGAAAATATTACGGGCCCCCAGTAAAACCCCAGGGGGTCGCAGCAGCACACGCCCTCTCTACTCAAAAGGGCTAAAGAGACGAATGGGGTAAGATTTGAAAAAAGCAAGGGGCTTATGGTCAAGTTTGTGGAGTGGAGGGTCGGGGTTCTACTTTTGTCAAAAGCTTTTCTTAGGTCAAAAAAAAATTCCCTTTTTGGATTTTCCCTTATTTTCAATGCTGTGTAAACAGATCTAGCTTTTTTTATGTTTTGCTTTCATTAGTGCTTTTATTTTTCCTGAATCCAAATTGGCGGGGGTTTGAGTATGTTTTGGCCGTTATAAATAAATATGGGCCCTCCTGTGCATGATTTCTCAAAGATTTTTGGATAGCAATGGTAAGTTTGTATTGGCCTATTTTTTTTTTAAGTTGTAGGGTCACCACCTTAACGTTTTGGGTTTGTAAACCCTTGCCATCTTGAGTATTTTTGGGGGAAGGTGCAATTTTCCCTAGTGACTTTTTTAAAAAGAAAGGGAAATAGCATGAAAAGGGGACATGGGCCGCTTGCTTGTACAGTAATGGGGGGAAAAAACATGAGACAAAATTCCCTGAGTTTTTTTTTAAAGTGCCCTTTATAATCTCAGTGACTTCCGGGGGCCTCATTTGGTGCAAAAAAAAGGAAATTTGGGAAATTTCCCCCCATTAGTAGCCCCCGGGCATGGCATTGGAAAGTGGGTTTTTATTGGCGAGTTTCGACCCTTGATTGAGAAAAGTCGTTTATCTTGTTAGCTGTTTTCGTGGGATGTATTTGGTGTTTCATTGGGTTTTTAGGTAGGAAATATTCTTTTTTTTTTCCCCATTTTGGGTGGGTCCCTAGAATTGGGGAGAGTTTTTTTCCAGGTTTTTTTTTTTATATTCCTCTAGGGGCCCTTGTAAATCTACGGGAAAGTGATAGTTTTTTTGGGGCTTTTTTTTTATTTATTTTTGGGTGAGAAGGATAAAAATTTGTTTAACAAATCTTTGTGTATTAAGCCCTGTCTATTTTTGTTTTTTCCATATTGGTGTTTTTGTCATGTTTTTTCAAAATGGTGCGGGTTACCAGGGGCAACCAAGCCGTTTGTTTGTGATCTGTCTCGTTTTTATGGGGACAAAGTTTGTTGTAAAAAAGCCCAAAAAGAATTTGTTAAGAAAAATGTTTTGTCCAGTCATCAATACCATTGGCCTTGGAGAATTCTGTGGGGCCAGTAAAACAGTCTCTAGGCCCAGCTGGAACTTCCTTATTGAGGCCCCCAACATGGAGTCAAAATGAGACTTTGTTGTATTCAAGTGGGGGGTTTACTAATTTTTGTAAAGGAGAAAGGTAGGGTAGTGGTTGTATGTATTTTTTATTTTTCCCTGTTTTAAAGGGGGGGCTAGTTTTTTGGGCCATTGTGGTCTATTAGGTTGCACTTTGTCAGTGACCCGGGTTTGGGTTTTAGTTATTGCGGGTATGAGAAGGGTTTTTGTTCATTTGTTGAGGGAAATCATTCGGGTTTATCACCCAAAGTTGCCAAGGTTATTGAAGTCCCAGCTAAGAAAAGGTGGTGCTTATTCATTTTCTGCTTGTTATTAGTGACTTTAATTTTCCCTAAAAATTTGGGATTTTTGTGTAAAGGTTTTCCCGGAAAAATGGCCCCGGATTTTTTGGGTTTGCCCTTAAGGTTTTTTACAGTAAAATTAGAAAAAAATGTATTCCCCATATTCATCACAAAAGCAAGTGGTGCTAATACAAGAAAATTTGGTTTTGATTTAATAGATTGAAATACCCCCCCCCAACTTGGTTTGGCCCTTGCAGTTGTAAATTTGGGCTGTGAAACCTAGTATAGGGGTAGTTTATCTTTTGTGTCCTGCTTAAGCCAGGTCTCAGTAAGAATTTAAAGCAGGGGAAGGGTGCCCTTTTGTGATTTAAGGATGCCCGGAGGTCATCATGTGTTTTTTAAGGGGGCCGATGTTGTAATTTTAAATACTGATGACTTTTAGCATTGTTTTGGATAGGGCTGGCTTGTTTATGCTTTTAATAAAGGCAGTTTTCTTTTTCCCAAAAGGTTTTTATTGGGTTTTCAGATATGGAGGGTTTTGAAACAAAAAAGGGGCAACGTGATCATTCATCTTCTAGGTTTAAATTTTTGGTTATTTTTTATCCTGACCGGGGTGGTTTAGTTTCTAGTACTGAATTTTTCTGTTTTGGTGGGAAAATTTGGACAAGTATATAGCTAAGTATTTTTTGGTTTGTATAGAGTTTTTAGTACTAATAAAACATAATGAAATTGATGTTGTCTATGTTTTTGTGCTGGGAAAGAACTAAAGTAAAAAAGGTATAAATAGTAATATAAAAAAACAAATTTTAAAAAAAGAACAAGACCTCATTGTGTTTTCACTAAGGTCTAAAAAAATGACTTTTGTGGAGTCTTTTTTTATGAGCTAGAATGGCTAAAGTACAAAATGGGTTTTAAACTAATAATATAAAAAAATAAATTAAAAAAAAGCACCAACCTCATTGTAAATTGGGACTATGGTCAATATAGTGAAATTTTGGGATTTTGGGTATGGGATTGAAACTAAAAATGAGCTATAGTACAACTAGTTTTTAAACTAATAATATAAAAAAGGGACAAGACCTCAAATTTTAATTCCCAAATAAGGTGTTATAAAAGTTGTATATAAGGTGTTTATTTAAGTTTTTATAAGTTGTTTAAACTTTTGACTAAAAGCCCCCAGGATGGGTAGGGGGGCTTTAAAAAAACATTTTTAAACTAACTAAAAAAATCACTAAAGTATGTTTTTAAAGGCCCAAGGTGGTCCTTGTAAGCTGTAGGGTGGGGCTCCATGCAGGTTTTCTTGGGTCTGTGGGTGGGGAGAGTTTGCTGTTAAATACAACACGTAGATAGTCTGTTGGCCCTTTTGGTCTTTGGGAATTGGTTTTTAAAATTGGCAAGTTTTGGTCCCTCTTGATCTTTCCCCCTTAATGTTGGGGAGTAAGTTAAAGGGGGACTTTTGGGCTTTTAAAAGTGTTGATGGTGTCCCAGGGACTCTGTGTGGGGGGTTCTTTGTTGTTCCAGTTTTCTAGTTTTTTGTTTTAAAGAGCAGTGATTTGTTTAGGTAATCTTTCATTGTAGTTTTTAGTTCCTGCATTTCTTGAGTTAGTTTTGGGTTTTGAAACATTAAAAGGGGTTTTGCATTTTTTGGGGGGAGTGATCTTCTTTACATCAAATATGGGGGGGGAGTTTTTCCCCTTTGGGCTTTTGGGGGGCGGCCATTTTGTTGTTGTCTGTTTTGTTGTGGTTTGGGGCCCGGGGGGTGATGCGGGGGTTTTGGCCTGGCCTTTGGGAGTACCCCAAGTTTTCCCCGTGTTATTACTGCCCCTCACCTTTGATGTTAGGGGTCCTTAGCCCGGTTACCCGGATCTTCCCTTTTTTTGCTCTGACCCTTGTCCATTGGCTGTTTGGGTTCGGGTGAAGAAGGGGATGGGGAAAGGGGGAATGTTGTGGAAGTAACACTTCAGTGGCAGCAGGGTAAAGGGGGTGGAGTACGAGTCTATTAGTTTTTGGGAATTTGTGAACTTTTGGGGTGATTTCTGCAGTTGATTTTTTATAATTTTGGTTAAACCACACATGTTAGTGTTATGTGGGCTTGATTAGGTCATCAAGGGTGCTGGGAACCTCAGGTAAAGAAAAATAAGAGGACAAGGGTTTCCCGTTCCGCTTTCCGCACCTTTTGGGGCAAAATTTTCGCTACCCCGTTTATCCAAGGGAGGGCCCGCTTTTAGGGGAAGGCTTACCCGCTTTTCATTCAAACCCCCCTCTCTAGTAAGGTGATGCATGCAGGGGATGGAAGAAAAGCTTAACCTTCTCCCGAAAGTGGCTGCCCCTTGGAAAACCAGGAGCATGGGCTAGTAAAACCCCCTTTTTCTGTAGAACCCCTTTACTAAAAAAAGGGGAAAAAAGAAAAACTTTATAAAACTGGGGTGCTTGAAGGGGCGTGGATGTAAATAAAGGATGACAAGAAAAAGATAATTTGGGGTGATGTTATGAATGAAAAGAAGTTGGATGTCCTGGCCCCAACGAAACAAAAACTGAAAGGGGGTAGGGGGGTTTTTGGGGGGGGGGGGGGGAAATAAATGGGGTTTCCCAAATTTGGGGTATCAGGAGTTTTGAGTTAAAGAAGGGGGAGCATAAAGTTGAAAGGGGGGGCCAGGTTTGGGAAGGGAAAAAAAAAAAGAATATAATGTGAAAATTCAAGGATTTTTGTTGAATTTAAAATAAAGGGGGATTTCGAAATTTGGGTCATAAAAACGTGTATGCACCTGGAGAAGAGAGGAAGTAGGGGGAAGAGAGAGATTTTGGGGGATGTTAAATGAATGTATAGGAACCTTTTAAAACCCAAATGAAAAAGTAATTGTGGTAGGGGATCTGAATGCTAAAAATAGGGGAAACTTTTAGAGGGGTTTTGGGAAAGGAAAATTTGGGGTTTCCCGGTGTAAATGATAATGGGAGCCCTTTGATTGAACTTTGTATAGAAAGGGGTTTTTGCTTTAGGGAATACATATTTTAAAAAAAAGAGGATAAATAAATATACAAATATGAAAGTAGGGGGCGAATGATAGTATTTTTTTTTTTTGGATTAAAGTATTGGTAGAAAAAGATTTTTGAGTAGACTTCAGGATGTACATGTTTTTAAGGGGCCCACAGAAAATAAACAAACACTTTTTTTTGTAGCTACCCCTGAGAGTAAAATGTAGATGGGGTAGAAAGGGGAATAGAAACATCAGGGAAGAGAAAAGGTGAAGGTTTTTAAACTAAAAGAGGAGGGGAGTTAGGGTTTAAGGGTATAAAGCTATTGGAGGATAGATGGGAATGAAGCTAGGGAATGGGGTCGAAGAAGTATGGGGGAGGTTTAAAAAAGTTTGTGTTAGAAAGGGGTTTTAAACGAAGTTTTGGGGTTTTCAGGAAAGTGGGTGCGGGAGGGAAAAAGGAGCGGGTTGGGGGGGAAGATAATGTAAAAAGAGTAGTAAGGGAGAAAAAGTTAGCATATGAAAAAGTTTTTACTAAAATAGAAGTTTAAAGCAAGGAAGGGAAAAAGGGAATGGAAAAAAGAGAGAGGTTAAGAGAGTGGTTAACCAATGGGAAAAAAAAGGCAAATTAGAGAGGGGTTTAGATTTTTATCAAAAAAATTTTGGGTTTAAAAAAAGAAAAAAAATTTTTGGGTGAGATTAAAATTAAGGAAGCCTAGAGAAAAAATGGGTTTGTCAGTTAAAAAATAGGAGGGGAAGGGGTTATTAAAGGGGAGTTAGATGTATTGGGAAAATGGAAGGGGAAATTTTGAGGAATTGTTAAATGTTGATGAAGATAGGGAAGCTGTGATTTGTGTATTTTGGGCAAGGAGGAATAACATTTGTTTTGGAATTGAGGAAAAGCCAGTTGTGAGTGTGGGGGGGAAATTCTGAGGGGAGTAGGTAAAATGAAAGGGGGTTTAAAGGGGCCGGGATTTTATTTGGAAAAAAGTGAAATTTTTAAAAGCAATGGGGATATAGTTTTGGAGTGGTTGGGTGTATTATTTTAATAAATGTATAGAAGAGGGTTAAAGGGACCCAGGGGTTGGCAAGAGCATGCATTTGTTCCCTTTTTTATAAAGGCAAAGGGGGAAAAAGGAGGTTTAAAAAAAATTTTAAGGGGGATAAGGTTTTGGGTTTGGTTTTTCCTTTGGGAAAGTGTATGGTAGTTATTATTGAAAGAAAAAGAGTAAGGGGGAGAATTTGGATAGCCCGAAAAACAAGGGGGCTTTAGGAAAAGGGAGGGGGGTGTTGGGGGCCAGGTTTTTAAAAGTGAAAAATATAAGTGAAAAGTTTTAGTTTTAAAGGGTAAAAAAGGTTTTTGTTGGGGGAAAAGTGGCAGATGTTCCAGGGGGGGTTAAAGGTTTTGGGAAAGGGAGATTACTTTAAATCAAATGAAGAGTTTTTTTTGAGGATAGTGAGGGTCAAAATTTTGAGGATGTAAGAAAGAGGGAGGGGTTATTACCAGTAAAATGGCCCTTTAAAAAGGATTTGTGATTTTCACCGGGTTTTTTTAATAATTTGTAGATGGGGTTGTAAGAGAAATGGCCAGGGTCTTTTGGGAAGAGGCATGGGGGGTTTAAAAAATAAAAAATCCACACCAAAAAATGGGGAAGGGGTTTACGTTGCTCTTTTCTGATGACACTGTGTCTTGGGAGGGTTTTGAGAGGGAAGTTGCAGAGGTTTGGGGGATGAATTTGGTAGTGTATGTTAAAAAAAGAAAATTAAAAGTGAACACAGGAAAAAAAGTAAAGGGTTTTGAGGATAACAAAAAGATTAGGTTTAAAGAAAAAATTGGATATCAATTGGAAGGGAGAGGGGTATGGAGGAGGTTTAAAGTTTTTAGATATTTGGGAGTGGACGTGTTGGGGCGGATTGGGGCTATGAAAGTTTAGGTGAATCATAGAAAATTTAAAAAGGGGGAAAAGGTGAGGGGGGTGCACTTGGAGTCTGTGGAGGGCAAAGAAATTTGTCCTTTGGAAAGGGAAAAAGGGGAAATGGGAGAGAGTTAGTTTTACCAACGCTCTTATATGGGTTTTGAAGCATGGGGATGAAAGTTTCACCGGGGGGAAGGCTGGAGGCGTGGGGATGTCATTTCGAGGGCAATGTTTGGGGTAATATTTAAAGCAGAGAAAATTTGTTTTGTTTGGAAGTTTGGAGGGGGGCGGGATTACCAAAACTGTTTTTCCGGGGGGCCCGAGAAAGGGGTGTTGAGGTGGTTGGGCATGTAGAGGAAAAGGAGGGGAAAAAAAGAATGACCTTTAGGAGTGTTTTCAGTCTGTAGTGGAAGGGAAGGGGGGGTAGGGGTGGCCTAGGAAAGGTTGGGGGGAAAGGGGGAAAAGGGGGTTTTTGTGTGCGAGGGTCTTGGACTTTCAGGGGCATGCGTGAGCGTGTTTGATAGGAGTGAATGGAGACAAATGGTTTTTGTACTTTAGTGCTGTTTTTGGGGTGTTTAGCAAAGTAACATTTTTTGAAAAGGGGGCCCGGGAACCGGGGGCCGGACCCTTTACCTGGAAAATGGGGAAATCAGTGCCTTTCACTCTGAAGGAGGGGTGTTAATGTTTTAGTTTAAAAAAATGTAGTGTAAAGCACCCTTCTGGCAAACAGTGATGGAAGTGAATGTTTGGGGAAAGTTTTTTCTTTTTTGGGCCACCCTGCCTTGGTGGGGAATTTGGCCAGTGTGTTAATAAAAAAATATAGAACAGGATGAAAATTAAAAACCCCCGGTCCCGAGAAAATTTCCCTTTAAAAGGGTTTTTTTAAAGGGGAAAGTAAAGGGGAACTTTGCAAAAACCTTTTGGGTAATCTTTTTAACATATCCCCTAAAAAACTGGGGATAGTGCCCGAAAAAGTGGAAAAAGGCCAAATGTAAAAACCTATTTACAAGGCAGGTGACAAAATCCTTACTTTGAATATAGACCAATAAGGCCCCTTTAACCCCCATTGTTGGGAAAAAAATTTTGGAATTTTAAAAATTGCCAAGGCAAATTTTTTTGCCATCTTATAGGGGTTTAAAATTTTTAAATTTTACTAACTTTTTTCAAAAGGGGTTTGAGGGGGTAAAAATTTATGGTAATTTAATATGAAAAATTGTGTTAAAGGGGCTTCATAAGGGGTTTTGGGTAGGGTTCCAGATCAGAGACTTTTTTAGGAAAAATTAAAGGCCCAAAGGAATAGGAGAAATTTTTTTCCTGGGGTAGAGGCATGGTGGACAAATAAGCAGCAAAGAGTTTCATTTAAAAGGGGAAAAAAACAGAATGGGGCACGTCACAAGCGGTGTTCCACAGAGGTCAGTGTTGGGCCAATTTTTTTTTCACAAAATTTTCATAAGGGGATATAGGGTGAGGGAATTAAAAACGACATAAGCAAATTTGTGATGACACCAAAAAAGAGCATCCAATTCTTCTATTAAAAAAAATTAGTGGGACCCAGGGGTGATTTGAATTTAAACTGATGCAGTGGGCAGAGAAGTGGCAGTGCAGTTTAATATAGAAAAAATGCCCAAAATTCTAAATGTTCGACAGGACAATAAAACCCTGCCCCTTATAAACTGAATTGTGTACATCTTAATAACTACGGGGAAAAGGATTTAGGAGTTTGGTTAGCAGTAATCTGAAAATAAAACAACGGTTTCCCTAAGGGGTTTGCAATAAAGCTAAAAGAATCCTTGGGTTCATATCAAAAGTATAAAAATAAAAAATTCCCCAGGTTTTTCTTCAACTCTATTATCCCCTTTGGGTTTGGCCCTTTATTTAAAATTTTCTGCACAGTTTTTGTTCACCCCTTTTTACAGAATGGGGTATAAATGGGGCCCGGCCCTTACGGGGAAATTTAATTGGGGGGGGGGG
Organism: Cherax quadricarinatus; assembly: GCF_026875155.1. Lineage (NCBI taxonomy): Eukaryota > Metazoa > Arthropoda > Malacostraca > Decapoda > Parastacidae > Cherax > Cherax quadricarinatus. Next base: position 17,133 of record NW_026490143.1, read on the forward strand.
GGGGGGGGGAAAGGGGGGGGGGGGGGGGGGGGAGGGGGGGGGGGGAACTGACTCCTTTTAAAAAATTTTTGGGGGGAAGATTTTGGAAAAAGGTTTTTAAAAATAAGGGGGGGGAAAACAGCAATAAATGAAGGGGGGGTTAAATTTTGCGTCCTGAAAATATCAAGCTGAGACAGGGCCCGCAGCATGGTTTCAAGTTGGAAAAAGTTCAGATTCAGGAAGGACATAGGAAAGCACTGGTTTGGTAATAGAGTTGTGGATGAGTGGAACAAACTCCTGAGTACCATCATAGAAGCTAAGACCTTGTATAGTTTAAAAATAGGTTGGCTAAATACATGAGTGGGTGTGGGTGGGTGAGAGTTGGACCTGATTAGCTTGTGCTACCAGGTCTGGTGCCATGCTCCTTCCTTAAGAGGAAGCGACCTGAATAGGTGGTTGTTGTTCTAGGCCAGGGGGTGGCATGGACCTGCTTTGCAGGGTCAGTTACTCCTGTTGCAGTGTTCCTTCTTTCTTATGTTTTTATGTTACTCTTAGCAAGTGCCCAGCGAGTATTCGTGGCAACATCATTACATGGGGGCACTATGAACTGCTTAGAGGGCTGTTGCATGGGCAGCTTGTGAGGATAGCTCGTGCCTTGAGTCCTGCAATCTCAGATGAAGAAAGATGGAAACCGAAGACATTATGTAAATACATTCTTCAAGAAAACAAGGGCTGGAGGTGCGAAGAGCTCTCAAGAAGCCAATGGGGACTCCTCTTTTAGTGCAGATGTCTTGGTGTGAATAATTGTATAAGATCGTCCTTGTTGGTAGGTTTTCCATACACTTTGAAGAGAAGTTTGTCACTGTTGGGAGATCTGCACAGGAGGACATTGAGAAAAGGAAGTTTCGGTCCCAGGACCGAAGTGTTTTCTAATGTGTCCTAGTGTTTGCTTACGTGTTTTTCTAAACTAACTTGTCAATATTTATTACCAAGGTTTATACCACTATTGTACATACTTGGATATATTATGTCATAAAATTTCTTTCTCCCCCCCTCTTTTTTTATCCTGTCTCTTATATATGATTTCTGTTGTCCCCACTCTGGGATAGAAATATTCTCATAAAAATTCCATTTCTCCTGTGTAAGGGATAGGCCATCCCAACTGAAGGTAGTCTCCATGTAATAGTAACTCCAGCTCTGCTGGAATAAAACTTTTGAAGCTCTTATAGCTGATGGACCCATAATTGAATAGTTAATGCTATCCTCATTGTTCTACTGGTCTCTCAGTTTTCATACTGAAAAACAAACTAAATTAGATATGGAATATTATGGGTGAAAAATGCATCTCCACTTACAACATGGGTGCTTATGGAAAAAATGGGTTCCTAGTTCTGAACAACTGAACAATTTTCAGAAACACTATCATTATAAGAGAAAGACCTATCTTACATTCATAAAAAAAAGACAAATTTTGCTCAGAAAATGTGGCTAAAAATACACAAATTACAAATTCTAATTTTATTGTTAAAATTATCTTTTTCAAACTTTCTGGAAATACTGGTCCATATTTCACATACATACAGCACTGTAATTATAAAATGCTATTGATAAAAAATTATATATAATGGTAAAATGTTTAACCCTTAAATTGTCCAAATGTAGATCTACATTTTCATGCATAGCACTCTGACCTTGATTTTCTCCATAGGTAAGCATGTAAAAAAAAAAAACATAGATCTACGTTCAGAGCGCTACGCGAGCAAATGTAAAGCTACGTTTGGACAGTTTAAGGGTTAAGGCAGACAAGTTGGCCATGGTAGCAAATATCAACAAACATTTTGCTAAAGCCATGAGGGAGAGCAGGTCAAATACAATAGGCGGGTTCACAGGTTTGTAGTGGATGTTACACATAGCAGCATTCACGAAGACTGTTTTGCCATTTCCTGTCACACCATAGCCTGAAAAATTAGTCCAAGTAAATAATCTGTAATTAGAGACAGAACCATAATAAACTTTTCACTGTTTTACAGATGGCAGTCATTCTTATAGGACAAACTGTTCCTTGTCAAACAAATATTTATTGGGTTTGTATAGACAATTTTGCAAACATAACTCTGCAATAATAAATACAAGAAGTCCTAATTATACATCTTCCCCCAAAACAATTCCTTATAAAACAACTAATATGCTGAGGCAGGTCTACTCTGTAGGATGAACCAATGTGTATAATATTATAATACAGTGAACCCTCGGTTATCGTAATTAATCTATTCCAGAGTGTGTAACTAAAGCCGAATTTGACGAAAAATTATTTTTTTACATGAAATACACATTTACCTACACAGAAAACAATGAGACATGAAGAATTAAAACAATAATAACATGACACTTACCTTATTGAAGACTCTTCTTAGTGTATTGAAGACGGGAGGAGAGGAGAGGATGGAGAAATTACTGTTTGAAGAAAGGAAATACCCTTCGTAAAGACTTCAGGTACCAAGTCTTTTCTGGGGTTACTTCCCTTCTTTGTTTTTTAATGCCCTAGGACCAGCTTGAGAATCACTGGACCCCTGTCACTCAAAAAAGTGTTCCAGAAAGGTCTGTTTCTGCATATGTTAGGAATTGTGGCGGCAGCAGGAGAGTGTGTTGGGAGATAGGACAAGAAAGTCCTTCAATATGACATTAATATCAATATGACATTAATATCTACAGCTTATTTATCTAGCACAATTCATCTAATATGACATAATAAACAATATTAAATAACATAGAAACATGATATATACTCTAGAATAAATAAAATATGTCATATGTCTCTCTCCCTAACCGACAAGTGTTGTTGTGTTGTTTGTTGTTGGGTGTATAAACCTTACATTGTGGGTGATGGCAGCAGCAGAGGTGGTGGTGTTAGTCAGTAGCCCTATATACCTCCAACAACACTGGAGGAGTCAGTTTCATGCTGTCCTTTTTCTATTGATTAATCGCTTAATTTACTTGCTACACTGTTAATGCTACACTTTATCGCTGGCTGGCGCTATAGCCTTTATCGACTCCTGCTGCTTTAGTATCGTACACATCACAAAATCACTGAAGAAGGCACATTCTCCCCTCACTCTCAGCCCTTTACCAAAGGGGTGGCTGGCACTAGGAACTTTCTTTGGGCCCATGGTGGCTTATTTAGTAGTTGCAAGAACTAAAAAGAATGGAATAATACGAAATGTATCGTATGAACGTGTGCTCACTGGCTGATAAACATGGCACACTGAGTGTCAGGTGCTGTTGCCATGTGAAAGCGCTCGGGACGAATGACTATTACCAAGCTCAATGACTATCACCAAGCCAATATTTTGACAAAAAAAAGTTACGATTTCCGAATACAAGTAATGTATTATGAAATCCAACAACTACAATATCCAGAGGTCCACTGTAATATTCTTTGTTTCAACAGTACAAGTACTAGGTATACGGGCCTAGCTGACATCAATGACATACTACTATATAAAAAACCCCCCCTTGTTATGCAGAGCATTTCAGGGAAATTAGCACAATTTTTGTCCTCAGGATAAAACCCACACTACTTAACCAACACTCAGAAAACCAATTTTATTGACAGGTGAACATGGACAGCGGGTTGCCTTAAGGAAACATGTCCTAATGTTTCCACACACACTGGGGATAGACCCCCAGACCTCAGTGTGTGAGCTTAGTGCATTAGCAATTGAGCTACAGAACACTGTAATCATATTTCCAGCAATTTTCAGCATATTCTTGGATTTTACAACAGATACAGTTGTTCCAAACAAATTTGCAGATGTACATTTCTAGAGGTTCTGGGGCAACTAAAAACTGTGAATAATTGTAAAATTATGTCTGCATAATCACTCTTGTGTCAGCCCGCAAAATTACATCTGCATAACCCACACTTGTGTCAACCCAAATGCCCCGGCATGATAGTGGCTTTCTTTATACTTGAAAATCAAAATTGTAATTACATATGTACTGTAACCAGTGCAAAAATAAAATCTTTAATCTTTTATTATTCTTTTTAGATTGGGTTAATTTTTGGTTTAGAGACCAGGGCTCTCTAACATGTCACTAATCTGATTAATAGTGACATTCACAAGAAACAGTAGTCAGAATAAGAAAAAAAAAAAAAAAAGATTTAGGTGTAGGAGTCACTGAGCCAGAACAATACTGGATAACTGAATCTATTTGCTGGCTAACCTTCATCAAATTCTATGGTTAACCTCATCATTCATAAACCCCATCTGCTGACAAGTCAACTCCCAAATATCTGAAAAATTTCACTTCTTCCATACTACCTCTCTCCAATGTGATATCCAATTTTTTTTTTAAACTAAATCGGATACCTCATCACCTTAAATCTTATCTATGTTCATTTTCAAAATTTCTACATTTACACACCTTCCCCAAACTCATCCACTAAACCCTTTTCAACTTTTCTTTAAAAATCTCCCATAAGCATAGTATCATCAGAAAAAAAGTAACTCTGTCAACTCCCATTTTGTATTTGAAATTTCCCCCTAATTTAATTTTCCCCCCTCCCCAAAAACCCTAGCATTTACTTCTTTAACAACCCCATCTTAAATATATAAACAACCATGGTAACATTACACATGCCTGTCTGAGACCTGCTTTTACCGGGAAGTAATCTCCCTCTCTTCTACGTACCCAACCTGAGCCTCACTACCCTCATAAAAACTCATTACAGCATTTAGTAACTTACCACCTATTCCATATACTTGCAATGTCTGCCACATTGCTCCCCTATCTACTCTATCATATGCCTTTTCAAAATCCATAAATGCAATGAAAATTTCCCTTTACCTTTATTTAAATACTGTTCACATATATGCTTCAATGTAAACACTTGATCTACAAAATCCCCTACCCCTCTAAAGCCTCCTTGCTCATCGCAATCCTACTCTTTTGTCTTACCTCTAATTCTTTCAATAATAACCCTACCGTGCACTTTTCCTCGTATATTCAGTAAACTTATTCCCCTATAATTTTTACAATCTCTTTTGTCCCCCCCTTCCCTTTATATAAAGGAGCTATATGTGCTCTCTGCCAATCCCTAGGTATCTTCCCCTCTTTCATACATTTATTAGACAAAAATACCATCCACTCTAACACTATATACCCCCCCCCTGCTTTTAACATTTCTGTCATGATCCCATTTAGTTCCAGCTGCTTTACTCCCTTTCATTTTACATAATGCCTCATGCACCTCCTCCACACTTACATCCTGCTCTTCTTCACTCCTAAAAGATGTTTAAAAACCCCCCTGGCCAGTGCATGAAATTACCACCTCCCTTTATTCATAGACATTTAAAAGTTCCTCAAAATATTCCTGCCATCTACCCAATACCTCCCGCTCCCCATCTACTAACTCCCCTACTCTGCTTTTAAAAATGGCAAATCGATTTGTTTCCTAGGGTTTCTTAACTTGTTTATCTCACTCCAAAACATTTTCCTAATTTCATCAAAATTTCTTGACAGTGCCCCTTTTCACTCTATCATTGCCTCCTTTCGCACTCTCTCACCACTCTCTTCGCCTTTTTTTTTACTCTCCATATACTCTGCTCTTCTTATAACAAATTCTGCTTTTGTAAAAACCTCTCATAAAACTACCTTTCTCTCTTTTATTAAACCCTATACTTCATCATTCCACCAATCACTCCCCTTCCCTCCTGCACCCACTCTCCTATAGTGACAATCTCCTGCCCCACATTCTAATACTGCATTTTTAAACTATTGTGGAAATTTTTTTTGGTCCAAATAGTTCCCCAGCTCAGATCCAGCATGGGGGTCTGGTCGTCTGAGCCGAGCGGCCCTTAAAACCCTCCCAAACACGGCATCTCTGGTTGGCGGTTGGTAAGCTTATTTTAAATTATAGATTTACTCTTCAGGGAAGGAGTAGGTAGTTTTTATGGTGTCACTAATATTAAAGGGTTTTCTAAAGGGATTGTGATAATGTAGAGTAGACCTAAACCTTAACATAGGTA
>NW_026490154.1:0-18517 GCF_026875155.1 Cherax quadricarinatus
TATTACTTTGCATTCCCGCTGTGAACTCTGGGCCCCTTTAAAATGGAAGGCCGAGCGGCAGCAGCAGCACCCCTTAGCATCATCCTTAGTAGCAGAGCAGTGTCCCAGCACTGGTATCTGCAGCAGGGACGGTGTCAGTACAGGTATCACAGCAGCGGCGGTGTCAGTACAGGTACAGCAGCGGCGGTGTCATACAGGTATCAGCAGCAGCGGCGGTGCAGTACAGGTATCAGCAGCAGCGGCGGTGTCACCAGCACTGGCAGCAGCAGCAGCAATGTCACAGCACTGGTATCAGCAGCACTGATAGCAGCGGCGGTGTCACCAGCACTGGAAAATCAGCAGCAGCGGCAGTCCCAGCAACATTGGTGTCAGGTCATGATCTCCATTACAACCCAAAAGGGGAACATAACGTCCAACATCACCTGAGTACAAAAACATAAACATCAACTCACAGAGAGGCAAAAAATTGCCTCCAGAAACCTTAACAAGGAATACTTCACCTCTCTATGAGATAGGTCTGGAATATGTCGGGAAAACGCAGCATCAACAAGGAGCCCAAACCTGAACACCCCATGATCAGAAAGTTAGAGTGGGTGTAATTTTTATTTAGGTACAGTACACGTAAGTACATTACATACATAGTTTTAACGTGCAAAATAACCACAGTGAAGAAATATTGAAAATTCCAAGTGCTTTCGTGATTTCTCCGCATTCCTCGATAATGTGAGAATGCACGAAAGGGGCTTGATATTTCATCATTTTTTTTTCACTGTGGTTATTTTGCATATTATGATATCACCAGCTTACTGTGATCTTATTGCAGAACTTAACATGTGTGTAAATTACCTAGGACAAACGCAGCTAATCATGCAAAGTGATTTGTTTCTACTTTAATAGTTATGGACTTCACTGGTATGAACTGTAGAAAGAAGTTGAAGAAACTTAGTCTAATTAATTGAAAGAAAGATGGACGCGAGGAGACATGGTAACGACATATTAGATACTCGCTGGACTCGACAGAGCAGATAGACAGTGTTTGAAATGGAAACTGAAAACGATGAGTAGAATTTAACTCTTTAGGCACCCGGGGGATAAGTCGGGTGTGTGTGTCCATTCGGGTTTTGCGGACGTGCGGACGTGCTGCGCAGTAGCTCCTGATTGAGTTGGCATTTGCGCAGTGTTGACGTGTACTTGGGTCGTGAAGACCTGTTTTGCGCGCTCTCTAGAATTGAAGCAAGAATGCCCCCTCCATCGAGCAACTTTAACCAACAGCTTAAGGAAGAATTGAGGTTGGCGAATTTGGAAATTTGGCGATTTACCGAGGAAAACAAGAAGATTCGTAGTCCCTCCCTGTTTTTAGTCCTCAGGGCAAAAGGGAAACTGGTCAGTGGCTGGACAGCAGGGGAAAAAAGTTGACGATTAAGAAGACGAATGGGAAAAGGGAGAAACGATGAAGAAGAAAGAGACTGCCGTGGAAACTGTTGTGGAAAAAATCCAATACATTCCTCAGTGCTACCCGACGAATGTGAGTTGACTACTGGAACGAAAACGACGAAAGACATTAAGGAAGGTAAGAATATTGTTGTTGTTGGGGGTAGCCAAGTTAGGTATATGGATAGGGCGTTCTGCTTGAAGGACAGGAGTAGGAGACAGAGAGTTTGCTTTCCTGGGGCTGGGGTGGGGGATATTGTTAGCCGTCTGGATGACATCATGAGGGGGTAATGGGAGCAATCCTATTATCTGTCTCAGTGCTGGAGGCAACGATGTTGGCAGACGTAGGAGTGAGGACCTGATTAGCAGGTATAGGTCAGCAAAAGAAAAAAATTAGAAGTAAGGGTGGGAACCCTCTCATATGGTTTTTTTGCCAAGGAGGGGAGTTGGAAGTGAATGGTTGTCCAGGCAATTGGTGTCAATTGCTGGCTGGACAAATACTGTAGGAAAATGCGGTAACATTCATTGACAACTGGGACCTCTTCTATGGCAGAAATGACCATGTATGCTAGGATGGGGTTTCACTTATAGGTGTGGGGTGGGGAGCACTGGTGTCATGTAGGGGGTAAAAGATTGAATAGTAATGATTAGGGGAATATGGGGTAAGAGGAGGGAGTCATAGGTAGGGGACAGGCAAGGCAGTAAGGAGGGATGAGGGCCAAGAGGTAGGTAGGTATGTGAGGTCAACTGGTGACTACAAAACAACTTCACCTCTCATTTACTCTACCCCGCCACACTACACTACCACACCCTCTCACTGCTTTAACTAAACATAAATAAATGGAGAAAATAACGTGGGCATGAGTATTCCTATTCTACCTCAAACAACAATTTATTATTAAGTCCTTTGACAATAATATATTTTGGAACAGGAGAACATTATTGTGGTTTAGATAAATGGGATGGTACACATAAGCAGTGAGACAGGGAAATACAGTCACTGACACGAAAATGAATATAACTTAAACAATATACACAGAGACAGTTCCTACAGGAACTAAGCCACAGGTCCCAAGACCTGCACGCACGAGTAATGCGCCAAGCCAGTACTCTGCCAAAGGCCTCCAACAGTCTCCGCCAGTTAGACTTCAGCACCTTCTCCCGAGCCCTGCACACGCCAGCCAGCAGCTTCCTCTCGAAGTCTCTCTGCTCAAGCTCTGCACCCAGGCAAGCTCCCAACGAATCTCCCGATCATGCTCCTTTTTCCCTTGGGCTTTTATGATGATCCAAGCACCCTCCACAACCATGTGTTGCACCTGAACGCCGAGCACTGACGCTTTTAAGAACAAAAGACCTCAGACGTGGGCGTGGCTACAGACGTCTGCCAAGAGCATGTGTGACCATATAATTGGTTAATTAGGTCTCCCCAGAGACCTCACAAGTCCCAACTGGACTAACATCACACACATCCCCCTTTCCTCCCCCATTTAAAAATCTGAGAACTAGGACATTTGTCCTATTTATTAGACTATTTTAATCCTAACTCCCCTTAAATCTTAATACAATACAAAGACAAAATTATACATAATACAAAATTATTCCAATTACATATATTTCCCTCAACTCCTCAACCTACCACACAGGCAGCATAATCAGACGCCTGGCAGTTTGGTCAGCATAATAGTCGCTCTCCTGCTCCTGGTGCAAAGCTCTCCTTACCCGTCCATTTTCTTCTCCTTAAAACCTAAATATATCGGGCTCCAGTGCCTTCCCTACTTCAACTAGAAGTGCACTAGCCAATGCTAGTCACCCCTCGCAACGTTAACCATTGGGCCAAACCTCTCTAGGCTTGCTATGCGTGGAAAACTGCTCCAACGGGTTGCATCTTTTCAAGTAACTGCAACTGGACCACTTCACGACCACCAAGGTCGCATTTTACGCACACATTCACATGCACCCACAAACATCTGAAAATCGAGACAGAGGGCAGAGCATCGCAGCTAATGGACCCTCCCATTATCCTAATGCCACTACTAGGATTCCACTGGCCTCATAAAACAAGGCGGGGGGCCATAATCACTGGACCGTTTTCACCAAGGTCAACCCACCTTATTTCCACACAGGTAACACAACCACCTTCTGGCAAGTCAAAGTAGGCTGGGGACAATCACAATTCTAATTGTCTCTCATGGCTGGGCAGGCACCCGCATACCTGTCGCACAGGTCGACCAGCAAGGCAGGACAACACCCTCCATGTGCCGCCCTTGAAAGCAGGGCGGGCCCACAGCTGGAGTCCAATCTCCGCGGCTCACGCGGGGGCACGTCCCTTTGCCCATCTCCGAGGATGGCAACCTCCTTCATAGTAGATTCTTATTCTCCTCTTCCCTGGCAGAAACAACACAACCACCAAGCATACCCCCTCCACCCATAACAAGCCCACATCAGGCAGCACATCACCCGCATCTCCTCTTGAGCTAGGCAGCATCTCGTCGCAGCAACACAGCACGGCCAACAGCAAATACCTCAATCACAGCACGGCCGTATAACAGAAAGCAGGCCATAGCAACGCGGCGGGGCAACGGCCGTATCACAGCAGAGCAGCCCACAGCACGGCCACAGCAAACATCGCAGGCAGGCACAACCGCACGCTACTACAGCAATACAGCAATCATCGCAGCCCGGGGTCCTCCCACCACATCACAGCGCACGGGCCGCAGCGCGCGCAAGCCCGCAGCGTCTCAACATCAATCACAAAGCACGCACACCAGCACAACGGCCGCAGCATCTCAACATCACAAGCAGCCACACAAAGCACGCCACAACAGAGCATTGCAGAGCAAGCATGCAAGCACAAAAAGCAAAGCAAAGGCAACCGGCTACAGCATCTCAGCACAACGGCCACAGCATAGCAGGCAACAGCAGACGGCTACGCATCTCAGTCACCAGCAGCAAGCAGCAATCACACAGATCACAGCAGGGCACAGCCGACATCAGCATAGCAGGCTATGGGTCAGTTCTCGAGTGAGGTGAGGCACATTCAGGTCAATCAAAACAGCAGGTGTGCGGGTCAAACCCAATCCCCTGGCAACTGCGAGTAACTGGCGGTCCGGTGGGGTGATGGTCACAGAGGCTGGGTGACGCAGACACCCCCTACACTGGATTACAGACCAGGGGCACAGGGCAGCAATACAAACATCTACTACTCTAATCTAGCTAACTTGGGGGGGGCAACAATCCCAGCTGGTGACTGGAGCATATATCAGCTGGGTGCTGGGCAAACATCAGGTGGAACAAGCAAATTAATAGGCAAAAACTCTTCAACAAAAAAATCAAATGTGGGTGATTGACCAGTGTGTGGTGGGTGAGTCTTTTTTTTTTTTTCCAAAAGGTGGGAGGTGGGGCTGGGTACTTCCTACTTTCACATATTTTATTTTCCTCTGTAAATATTTCTTTTCTATTTTTTTTTATTTTTAATATTTCGGTTTCGGTGCTCGGGGTTTCCGTTTTCTTCGTTTTTTCCGGTTTTTTTTTCGTTTTTTTTCAAGCATTAATTTTTTTTTTTTCGTTTTTCGTTCTTCGGCGTATTCGAATTTTTTAATTTCTTTCTTCCGGCGGTTTTGTCGAAATTTCCCGTTTTCGTTTCGTTTTTTTTCTTCGGTTTTCGATTTTCGTATTTCTTCGCTTTTTCGGTTCGGCCAGTAATATATTTTGCTAATTGCTTTCCCCTTGCTTCCCCCTCCATCCTCCCATTTTAGCTTTCTGCTTCTTCTTTTAATTGCTTCGTTTTCCTCCCCCCCCCCCCTCCCCTGAAAAGTCATCACAATCTCAAAATCCAGTCTCCCTCACTCCAAGGAAGTCCTCATCATCACATCATCATTCCTCAAATCTTCTCAAAGTCTCACCAAAATCAAAGTCCTTCAATCACCCAAAGACTGATATTCCATCCACCTTTCTCCAACAAATTCCCTTTCCCCCATTTAATTCTTATATCTCCAAATCTCTCCCTCCAAAAACTCTCTCCTATTCCCTCCACCAAAATCAATTCTCCACCCACTCTCTCCCTCCCCACCAAAAAATAACTGATATTTCTCCCCATACTGATATTTCTCTTCTCATTCTCTATTCCTCCACACTCCACAAAAAATTCTATTCTATTCTTCTATTCCCCTCCATCCTGATTCCTTCTATTCCTCTTCCCTATTCTTTATTCTCCCTACAAGGGGGGACCATTTTATCCTCAAACCAACAACCACAAACCCAACTCCTAAAAACCAAAAAACGTCACAACCCAACCTAAACAAAAACCTTTCCAACTCTACAAAACAAACCAACTCCAAAACCAACCAACTTCACAACCCATCAACAAAACTCAACTACCAACTCCACCAAATATATTATTAAACAACAAAAAAATTACAATAATACAAACAACACCCAAACAATTTATTCAGAGGAGACGCCACCCGACCACCCCCAGTGCCCTAAACCTGTTACTCTACCATCACCTGCCAACAACATATGCATGTAAACATGAACAGACACAAAGTCAAAACCAAAACAACTCCACCCGACAAAACACAATATACGCAAATACACCCCCGCCATAGTGCCCCCCCCGCCCATTTACTCCGAAGCCACCCCCCACCTACACATTCAAGGGGGGTACCATAAGCTGAACAGGAAATACAATCAACTTGACGACGAAAATAAATATAACTTACAATATAGCACAGAGGACAGTTCACTACAGAACAACCACAGGTCCCAAGACCTGCACACACGAGTAAGCCCCCAAGATAACCTGCCCCGGCCTCCAACATCCCGCCAGAGATTTTCGCACCCTTTCTCCCGAGCCCGCACACCAAGCACTCCTCTCGAAGTCTCTCTCTCAACTCTCACCCAGGCCAAAGCCCGCACAATCTCCCGACAGCCTTCCTTTGGGGCTTTTATGATGATCCAAGCACCCTCCAAAACCATGTGTTGCGCCCCTGACGCCGAGCACTGACGCTTTTAAGAACAAAAGACCTCAGACGGGGGCGTGGCTACAACGTCTGCCAAGGGGCAAGGGGGAAACCATAAATTGGGGTTTAAATTTAGGTCTCCCAAAACCCTCACAAGCCACGGGACTACATCACCTGGCAACTGCGTGGAGGGAGCATTAGGCTTTAAAAAACTAGGAATAGTTAGTGGTATGGGTTTTTGGGCAGGAAAACAGTGAAGTCCCAGTGTAGTAATATTACGAGTTCTAGGGAAACAGTAAAATAAGAACGAGATAGATATTGAAAAGCCGGGACCTTGGGGTGATAAGGACAGTAATGGGTTTAGTAGGAAAAATAGAAAGACCCAGGAAGGGTAAAGAGAAAGGAGAGTCTTTCAATGTTTATTATGCTAATTGCCGTAGTGCTAGGAAATAAGAGGACGAGTTGAGTTTAGTTGCTATGTAGGTAACATGAATGTATTTGCCTTAACTGAAGACGGGGTTAATTCAAAAAGTCAGGACATGCCTGCGGAATGTCATTTTCCCAGGTTTTAAATTGTTCCAAGAAGATAGAAGTATTGGGGAGGGGGGGTGGGGTGGCTTTGTATTACGAGATCGCTTGAACTGTTGCATAAAAACGGTATTAAGTCTGAAGTAACACATACAGAGTCTGTTTGGGAAAAGAATTTTCAGAGGGCATGAAAAACTGATTTTAGGGGTGATATACCGTCCCCCTAACTAGATAGGGACCAAGGGAAACTACTATGGGAGGGAAAATTTTTAAGGCCACAAGGCACGATAATGTAAATAATTCTAGGGGACTTTAACTTTAGTCAAAGTTGATTGGAATTTCTTGACTGGGAATTTAGAATCGTACGACTTCTTAGAAGTATTTCAGGATTGTTTTTTTTGAAGCAGTTTGTGACAGAACCTACAAGGGGAAATAACCTGCTTGACTTATTTATGGGAAACAATGAATCCCTTGTTAATAAAATTAGAAATTTCAGAGGAACTGGGGGCTAGCGACCACAAGTCAATTACATTTAGCATTGAATGGAAGTACGATAGTAGCGATAACTCAGTAACAGTCCCAATTTTCGCTTTGCAGATTACGATGGCTTAGAGAACACTTATCATCTGTTGACTGGGGTAACGAAGAGAGCTATCAATATGACAGTTTTCTGAACACTATACATGCTGCTCAAAAGCGTTTATCCCATAAAAAAAATTAGATCAAATAGAAATGACCCCAAAATGGATGAATAATAGGCTCAAATATCTACTAGGGCATAAGAAAGAATTTATAGGGGTATCAAAAGGGGGTGAGGGTCATCTTATGAATCATATTTTGAACATTAAGAGGACTTTAAAAAAGGGGGATAAAAAAAAGCAAAAAAGGGACTATGAAATTAAAGTTGCTAGGGATTCTAAAACTAACCCAAAAAGTTTTTTCCGGGTCTATAGAACAAAAGTTAGAGATAAGATAGGTCCCCTTAAAATAACTATGGCAACCTTACTAAACAATGAGAATGAAATGTGCTTGATTTTAATAATTATTTTCTCTCATTTTTTACACAGGAAGACACTAACATATTCCAAAATTTAATTTTACAGTGGGGTAGAAGAAGATAAAATATGTAACATCACAGTCCCCTATGAGATGGTTGTGAGGCAGATAGACAGACTGAAGCAAAATAAGTCGCCGGGGCCTGATGAGGTTTTTTCAAGGGGTTTTTAAGGAATGCAAAATGGAACTCGGAACCATTAAATAATATTTTTAATTTACTCTTTAAACAGGTGTATGTCTGATATGTGGAAGATGGCTAATGTTAAATCCTATTTTAAAACAGGGGGCAAGTCGTTTTCCCTCAATTACGCCCAATAAGCCTGACCTCAATTGTAGGCAAATTACTAAGTCAATTTTTAGCTGAGATTATAAGAAGCCATCTCGATAAGCATAGCTTATTAAAGATACTCAAACATGGATTCACAAGAGGCCGGTCTTTTCTAACTAATTATTAACTTTCTTCAGTAAAGCTTTGAGGCTGTTGACCACATAAAGAATTTGATATTAATTTACTTAGATTTTTATAAGCTTTTGATAGAGTTCCGCACCATAGACTGTTAAAGAAAGTGGCAGCTCATGGCATGGGGGAAAAGTGCTCTCGTGGATCGAGTCATGGCTCATGACAGAAGCAGAAGGGGCCATAAATGGGGTTTAAAACCGAGTGGGGGTCTGTAACAAGTGGCGTTTCCACAGGGATCAGTCTTGGCCCGTTTGTTATTTATAATATATATCAATGACTTGATGAGGGAATTACTAGTGATACGAGCAAATTCGCCGATGACACAAAGATAGGTAGGTTAAAATTTATTCAAACGTAGATGTTAGGGAACTTCAGGAGATTTAAACAAACTCTATTCTTGGTCAGAAAAGTGGCAGATGCAGTTCAATGTAGATAAATGCAAGGTTCTGAAGCTTGGGAGTGCCCATAACCCTAGTACTTAAAAATTAAATGATGTAGAACTTGGGCCATACAGATACGAAAAGGATTTGGGGTTATGGTGAGCAGCAACCTAAACCAAGACAGCAATGCCTAAGCGTACGAAATAAGGCAATAGATTACTGGGGTTTATATCAAGAAGTGTAAGCAAAAGAAGTCCAGAGGTCATACTGCAGCTTTATACATCATTAGTAAGGCCTCCCCTTGATTATGCAGCTCAGTTCTGGTCTCCGTATTACAAAATGGACATAAATTCGTTAGAAAACATTCAGCGTAGGATGACTAAATTAATACATAGCATCAGAAATCTTCCTTATGAAGAAAGTTGAAGACTCTTAAGTTACATTCACTTGTTAGACGAAGAATGAGGGAGACCTGATCGAAGTGTATAAGTGGAAGATAGGTATTAATAAAGGGGATATTAATAAGGTCTTGAGGATGTCTCTCCAAGAGAGAACGCGCAGTAATGGATTTAAATTAGATAAGTTTAGATTTAGAAAGGACATCGAAAGTATTGGTTTGGAAATAGGGTAGTTGATGAGTGGAACAGTCTACCTAGTTGGGTTATTGAGGCTGGGACTTTGGGTAGTTTCAAATCTAGGTTGGATAAGTAACATGAGTGGGATGGGTTGGATTTGAGTGGACTTTCACATCAGAGCTTATTTCTGGGTGGCATTGAAAATTGGGTAGGGCAAATGTTTTGTTAGTGGGATGAATTGTAAAGGACCTGCCTAGTATGGGCCAGCAGGCCTCCTGCAGTGTTCCTCCTTTCTTATGTTCTTATGTTCTTAAATCTGAGTGATTAAAACATAGAATGAGCTGTTGAAGCAAAATTCATACGTCGTTTCAAGAGTAAGTATGATAGTGCCCAAGAACCTAAGCAGCAGTACTGCTGGACAACTGATTGTTTAGAGTCGGGTCCAGGAGCTAAGTCTCGACGCCCGCGAACACAAACCAGGTGAAGAATAAGACATGTGAAGCACTTAACACCTTTATTCTGGAAATAGTGGAGAGAATCAGTCCCTCAGCCTAGATAGGTGGTCAGTCCCTAAGAATTGGCCAGTCTAAAGTAATAGCAGGAGCCAGATGAGAGGTGCAGTAGTTGAAGGAGACGTCGCACGTGAGTGGGAGTCCCTAGTGCAAGTAGGTGTTGAGTAAGAGTTGGGTCAGAGATAAGTTATTGTGATTTAGAAGATATTTTCTGTACCAAGGATCCATAGTAAATTATATGTAGGATATGTATTGTTTAATGTTAGACTGTATGGACAGTACCACCAAGGAGCACCACCAGGGAACACCAGCAAGGAGCACCACCAGGGAACACAACGAAGGAGCACCACCAGAGAACGCCACTAGGAGTACCACCAGGGAAAACCACCAGGAAACACCACTAGGAAACACCACCAGGACACACCACCAGGAAGCACAACTAGGACACACCACCAGGAAACACCATGGAAATCCACCAGGGAAACACCACCAGGAAACACCACCAGGAAACACCACCAGGAAACCCACGGGAAAACACCACCAGGAAACACCACCGGGAAATCCAACAGGAAAAACCCCACCAGGAGCACCACCAGGGGCACCACCAGGAACCCCCATCAGGGAACACCACAGGGAATACCCCCAGAGAATACCCCAGGGAAACCAAAAGGAAACACCAGGAAAAAACCCCGGGAAACATCAGGAAACACCCCAGGAAAACCACCGGGAATCACCACCAGGGAATACCTTCAAAAAAAATTTTTCAGGAAACACCACAGGGAGCACCACCAGAAAACACCACCAGGAAAACCCCAGGGAACACCGGGGAAAAACCCCCGGGGAAAACACAGGAGGGAATACCACCGGGAAACACCGGGGAAACCCCACCGGGGGGAAACAAAACCAGGGAAACCATCGGGAAAACCCCACCGGGGAAACCCACCGGGGAATCCACCGGGGAACACCACCGGGAAAAACACAACCGGGGAATACCACCAGGGAATACCACCAGGAATCCCACTGGGGGAATACCCCCGGGGATACCACCGGGAAAAACCCACCAGGGAATACTACCAGGGAACACCACCAGGAAACACCAGAGAACACCACCAGGAACACCGGGGAATACCCCCAGGAACACCACCGGGAAACACCCCACGAAAACCGCTAGTTACACCAACGGGAAACACCAGGGAAAACCACCGGGAAAACCCCCGGGGAATACCTTCAGGAAAACCCCCCAAGGAGCCCCACCAAGGAAAATCACCGGGAAACACCACCAGGGAACACCACCAGGAACCCACCTAAAAACCCACCTGGAAACCCCCCCCTGGAAACACCACCTAAAAACGCCACCAGGAAACACCACCAGGGAACCCCCCGGGGAACACCCCCGGGGAACCCACCAGGGAACACCATCAGGAAAACCACCGGGAAAACCCCCCGGGAAACCCCACCGGGAAACACACCGGGAACACCACCAGGAACCCCACCGGAAACACCACCAGGAAACACCACCAGGAAACACCTTTAAGTATAAAGCTGTTCCCATAGACGCCGCTGATGTTGCCAATGCGACGCCCCCCACCACTCACGGCACCACCACTGCTGACCCACCACCACTGCTGACCCCCACCACCACTGCTGCGCCACCACCACTGCGGCGCCCCACCGCTCCCACGCCACCCCCACGCTGACGCCCCCACCACGTGAACCCCACCACCATTGCTGCGCCATAACATTGCTGACGCTACCACCACTATCCCTGCCACCACTGATGCTGCCACCCTGATCTGCCCCACCACTGATGCTCCCCCCACCACGATGCGCCACCTCTGATGCGCCACCGCATGATTTTTAGCTTTGTATCTTACTTTTGGCATATTATGAGATACCGTGTATCTCATAAACCCAAAAACCGTTCCTCATATCTTTCCCTTTATTTCCCTCCGCATCTCCCCTGCGGCAAAGTGCTCCTTCGTTGGCAGTTTTAAATTGCCCTTCTACTGTGTCTACACAGATGGTTCCAACTACCTAAATACAGGATACCGACTTTTTTTTTTTTTTTCCCTGAAAGTGACTCATGGCAGGTACTCAAAACAGCCAAATATTGTCACAGCGGGTTTGAAACTTTTTGCTGTAAACACCACAAGTCGTAGTCTCAACTCTGTCCTTTACAGCAATTGGGTTTTTTGGCCCTCAAAAACCTGTTTTTTCCTAATCAACGAAAACGAGACTTCTTTTGGTCCTTGTGTTCTTAACTTTGGGAATAATGAGCAGAAAATGTAGAGACTCCTCGCCTCACCGCGATCAGAACTCTTCATATTGTCAGGGCACTATATTCTTATTAAGAAAAAACAAAGTCCCCAATCCCGTACGGGAACAATATGCAAATAACTTTACACAAGGAGAGAGAAACTTAGGACGACGCTTCGACCCGATTTGGACCAAAACCCTCCCCCTTTGGGGGTTTTTTTGGTACTGTTTTTCCCATCCTATGTCAATTCATGATTGCCTGCCATTGTGGTTGAACGCACTAGTAACCAAAACGACCTTTTTTATTCCCAAATTTTGTGTTCTTTCTCCCTTTGTGGGGCGTGAGGGTTCTACACCCTGTGTAGGGGCAAACACAACCTATACCCCTCCCCTTGAGATTTTTTACGTGTTGTTGAGACTCGAGTCATTTCGATTAATTCTCCCCCCATCAAAGTACAGGGGGTTTGCCATCATTTTTTTTTTTTACACACGATACCCTTTACTCTCTCGGGTTTTCTGTCACCCTTCGCTGCAAATGTGATCCTTCAAGACTTTTCCGCCAGCAAACACTGACCTTCTCCATCCTACTCCCATTGGCGCAACGACATATTTTGGGTTTAAAAATTTTTTTTGTGAATACATTATTTCGGCCGCTCCCCCACCCGGGTAAAGGGTATCTTTGTACGCATAACCCCAGCCCCCGGTATGTATTCAAGCGAGGAATATGCAAAATGCGGCAAAGTTTCCAACGAAAAAAATTTACGTTGAAAATTGAAGTAAATCAAAAGTGTCCTTTAAAACAGTTTTTTATATCTACTTGGATTTTTACATGTCCTCAGGGAGACAATTGATCATTTTTTCACATCGTCTGCAGGGGATAGACGGTGCAGGGGCACATCTCTGCCCGTGTCAGATATGAGGATAGGAACAGGGGGGGGGTAATACTTTGCCCTAGGGAACAGATTTTTTTTACTAGGCAGCCTCCACTTAACTCTGTTTACCATTACCCTTTTTTTATTGGTTAAAATTTGAAATCCATCTCCCCGGTTTTCCATTGACAGACATGAAATTACTTCGTGTCACATTTGTGTCTATTCATTAACTCGTCAGTACTGAAATACCAGGTTTAACAACACAAAGGGTATCACGTTTCGATGAATGGCAAAAAGGAGAGAGAGGAGAGAGAGAGAAGAGAGGAGAAAGAGAGAAGAGAGAGAGAGGAGAGAGAGAGAGAGGAGAGAGGGGGAAGAGAGAGAGGAAAATGGAAACAGCTTTTACTTGAAAATTAAGAACCTTTAAACCAAACCCTTTAAAAATCCGTTAAAAAGAGGGGGGGGGAATGGGGAGGGAAAAATTTAACATTGAGTACGTAACACAAAAAATGGGGTGACAGACGTGAAAGAACAACGACTGATTTAAATTATGATCCCGTCCATCCCCCTTTCCTTATCCTCGATCTTTTCCTTTCCCCCCTCCCTCCCCCCTCACCACCCCCCCCCCCTCCTTCGCCACCCAACACCTGAATTATTTCCAAATCGAGCGTTCTAAAGGTTTCGTGTGGGAGACCACTAGACTTCTCACTCCCGGGTAATAAAAAAGTTAAATGCGCAAGGTTCTAATTCCTTACCGATCCAATAATTCCCTAAACCCACACACACACACACCCAACACACACACCACACACACACACCACACCCAACACCACCACACACACATACACACAAAAAATCCGTGTTCCCCAACAAGTTAAAAAGCGAAACGGGGGACATTTCTTTGTTTGTACTTACATCGTTGCGGTTACTTCGTTGCACTGCCACCACTGTTGTCAATTTTGTACTTACTAGTGTTTCAGTGCTGTTGCCATTGTGCTGCTTATCTGATGCCCTTCTGCTGTTTTTTTCCTTCTGCGGCTGTTGCTTTTGGTGGGACGGGGCGGCGGTGGGGCAGCGGCGGGGGCGGGGGCGTGGTGGGTGGCGGGGCGGCGTGGTGGGGCGGGGGTGGGGGAGTGGCGGCGGCGGCGGGTGTATGGGCGGCGGCGTGGTGGTAGTGGCGGCGGCGGCGGTGGCGGCGGTGGGCGAGAGGGGTGGCGGCAGCGGGGGTGAAAATTTCCCCCCTTCATTCTTTTCAGTAATTACACGTAAAAAAAAGGGTGAAACACCCCCTTTATTTGGGGGATTTCGGGTCACCGCGACAAGCATGGCTATGGAAAGGTTCTAACCCGGTGCTCTACACCAACTCCCGAATTAAGGGGAGTGATTCCCTCACCCTTTCTAAATAAAACCAGTCTTCCCATTAAACCTTGAATTTTTAAAAATAAAGCTACTGGCTGAAAAACTTTCACAAAAAAGATACCCCAGATGTTGTCTGTCTAATTCTTCTTTCCGGCAAAAGGTTGACACACTGGACATTTTCCTAACCGGTTACCCCATTTCCCCCATCATAATAAGGGGTACCTGGGTGTTATCACGGGGGTGGGCGCCCCGGGACAAAACTGACCTAAGCTCCCCGAAATGCTGAAAATAACGGGGATTTCTTATAAAAGAATGTCTTTTATGCACTAATCTTAAACTTGTAATATGAAGATATTCAACCCATTTTCCCGGGGGATTTGAGGGAAACATTAATACATATTCACGACATTCAGAAACCACAGGGGAAATAAAGGGCAAAAAAAAAATATATACCGACTGTATTTTCATTACGAAATTTAAGGGCGGGATTTATTCGGTGCTTCCATAAGAATAAAGTCATTTCAAGGGGCCCAAATTACGACACTGAGATACTCCTGAATAGTAAGTCAGGCCCCTCCGCTAGACCTGAAACCCCAATGACCTGGCTCCTAATGACCTGTGCTCCTGAGACTATCCCTGTGACCTGTGCCAATGACCAGTATTCGCAGGGGGCAGACATTCATTGCTTAGAGGGAAAAACAGAGCAAAAGAAAGGAAAAAAAGTCTAAAGGGCGAACAAAAGTAAACTGAGAAACTAACAAAGGAAGAAACCCAAGAGGACGAAAAAATATGCAATCTCTCCTCATTCAGAAATAAACATTAACAACAGGGTAAATTGACCATGTACAACACTTGGGATTTATTTTGGGACTTTTCCTCAGCCAGTAAGAGAAGAGTAGTTTAAAATGAGAAAAAACTTTAGGAAATTAGTCCCTCAGCTTTTAAATCTATATATCATTCTAATTTTCAACAGTCGGGTTATCTGAACCTTTTATCTAAAAGCAGGGCTTGGATAAAGTGGGGATGAAATAAGTGGGCCCAAAAAAAAGGAGCTGAGAGGTAGTAAAGAACGTGGCCAGGGGTGACCAAACACCGATACTTTAAAGACCCCCGGACGAGTCCCGCTGGGCCCAAACGTTTAACCTTCAGAATCCATGGTGGGAATTTTAGGAGTACGACTGAACAAACCGATGGTGTGCCACCTCAGGGGGTGTCATTTATAGCTTGATGGGGGAAGGGGTTTTTTCCGTGTCTTGACGAAGTGTTATTTTGGGTTTCAGTGAAATGTAAAGACAAAAAAAAATTGGGGACAATACACTGTATGAAACCTTTACATTGTGGTTTTTATTTTAGGAAAATTTGCAAAGTGGGTTTTTCCTGTTTTGTGAGAACACTTGCCGTGTCAGCAAGTTTTACAATATCGACACGTTGAAAGACAACTGTAGCATTTATTGGGAAAAAAGATACCTATGTATTGCACACGTGTCTTTTCAACTCGTAGTTGACCTTACACTTTTTTTTTCTGTGTAGTTAATAAAAAGCGGGCTACCAAGGGGAACCCGCAGTTAGGGGGATTTATAATTTTTAATAGAAAAAAATACTCTAGGGGAAGTTTTACTTCACTTTAAAATTGGGAAAATTATCAATATTATTATAAGAAGGACACCAAAACTCACCATACCAAAAAAATATATTAAAAAAAAAGTGTACTTTACTACAGCCAACATCACCCACTACAGTTTACTTTACCCAATACCACCTTACCCCACTAGCACACTCTACTATAAAACAGGGGGCCCAGACACCTTCCCCCTCCCCCTTCCTTTTTGCCGAGCTACCAGCAGGCAAAAAACCTTACATACTCTCCCAAAAAATAACAGGCCCCTGCACACTAGGGGCTTTCGGTAAACATGAGAGCACTTAACACCAATAAAATTACTATATATAAACTAAAAAAAAAAACACCACACACCACTCACACCATACATATTCTCCATCTGCTGTGCTTCACCTACTGCACAAAACACCTCGCCCCCTGACCACCTGACCAGGAATAAACGCGTTCGGTTTTTAGTAAATCCCGAACATGGAGCATTTTTTATACAGTATTTTACTCACACATGCAAATAGTGACTACCCTGTATTACATTAAAAGCACTTAAACAAAAAGCACTATGGGTAAAACACAAATCAATACATGGTTCTTTTTTGCCGATAGGGCTGCACATGTATCTTCCAAATTTTCGATATTTATAGCATAATGACCGCTGGAAGTTTGTCACAAAACGGGGGCAACCACACTTGCAGTGTTTCCAATGAAACCCCAAGTAAAACAAAGACCAAACCCATTCAAAACACAACACACGGTTAAGCACATCAA
The DNA here is from genome assembly GCF_026875155.1 of Cherax quadricarinatus. Classification (NCBI taxonomy): domain Eukaryota; kingdom Metazoa; phylum Arthropoda; class Malacostraca; order Decapoda; family Parastacidae; genus Cherax; species Cherax quadricarinatus. The sequence continues at coordinate 16,771 of NW_026490154.1, forward strand.
CTCAGTACTTTAATACCCTTTTTTTACTACAGTAGCACTTTAAAAAAAAAAGCAGGGGTGTTTTTTGCCGCATATCCCATCACTCAAAGTGTCTGTATTATGAAATAATTGAAAAACTTTAGCCGAGCTAGGAACTCAACAGAGATAAGATATCGTTAGGTACCCCAATCAGGGTTTAGTAGGTCCAAAAAGCATCGAATTTCGTTTTTAACGAAAGTTATTACTCGGGTATCTCTTTTAGGATGGGCCCATCCTAGACGCGAAGAAATGAATTTAGGTAATCCTAAGAAAAATATATTTTTGAAGATGTTTTTGGGGAAGGGGGGGAGGGGAAAACAGGGGTGTTTCCAGAAGAAGAAAAATTTGCACCTCAAAAATCATCTCCTGAACGTCCTTCGACATGACACACTCAATCTCCTTCCTCTCCCTCTTCACTCTCTCTCCCTCTCCCCCTTCCTCTCCCCCCTTCCTCCTCTCCCCTTCTCCTCCCTCTCCCTCCCCTCTCCCCTCCCCCCCTCTCCCTCTCCCTCTCCCTCTTCCTCTTCCCCTCTTCTTCCTCTCTCTCTCCTTCCTCTCTCTTTAGCCTCCTCCCACGATCCACCTCGTGTAAAAAACACGTTTTTTGGCTTTTTATTGTGAAACTGTTTTTACCTTTACACTTATTTTTCTTAGGGATGTAACGGGGGTTTTTTTGTTGGTTGAGTCACCTCCACACAAAAACAGCTGATCTTGGGTTTATGTCCACTTTGGCCCCTCCCAAAAAATACAACTGGTGGCTGTTTGTGGCGGTAGTGGGTTATTCGTCAGGAACAGGAAAGAAAACCCTGACAGGAGTTTTCCCAGAAATGACTCCCTCATATTTAACCCTTGGAAGATGGCGCTGAATATTACCAGTTAAGCAAAATTTAAAAATATAAAAACTAAAGCCCACCAAAAACAAAATTCGATAAAACTAAATAAATATATATATAAATTATATAAAAATATAAATTAAATATATATATATAATATTTATGTATTATGTAGTATGTTTTGTATGTAGTTTTTTATGGTACAAGGACAGTGTTCTTATTACGGCAATTTTTGGTACTGAGCTCCGTTATACTCATCTTTAGTGACCGCAACATCTCAGCTACGAACACAGAACTTATTTGTCTTCAGTTCCCCGAAATCTTAGAAGTCGGATGTTCCCCAAATCTTTAAGCTCATCCTCTCTCTCTCTCTCTCTCCCTCTCTCCCCCCCTCTCTTCTCCCTCTCCCCTCCTCTCCCTCTCCCCTCCCTTTTAGAAAGTCTTTTTTTACACGTGGGTTTTCGTCTTTTTTATTTTCCTTGGGGAACAACTATATTTCCCCAGCCTTGTGTTTAAAAAATGAAGACTGATTTTTAAATTGATCAGTTTCATTTTGACTCGCCATTTTCATGAGCCCTAAAAGCCTTTACCAGTAGATAATTGAAGGGCAAGAACCAACATGGGAATTTCCAAATGGGCCAATCTCATACTGAGAATGGTGGGGGGAAGCCCCCAGACAACTGGGAGGGAGAAAGCAATTCCCAGGGAAACTGGGGGGGGGAAAGCTATTCCCAGGACAAAGGGAGAAAAAAGCTAATTCCCAGGACGCTGGGAGGGAGAAAGCTAATTTCCGGACAGCTGGGAGGGAAAAAGCTAATTCCCCAGGACAACTGGGGGAGAAACAAAAACCCAAAAAAATGGGAGGGGGAAAGCAATTCCCAGGACAAATGGGAGGG
>NW_026490165.1:0-20937 GCF_026875155.1 Cherax quadricarinatus
TGCCTATGTCGCTCTTTATGCCCTCATCTATGTCGTTTATGTAGATTGTGAACAGCAGGGGGCCCACACTGACCCCTGTGGAACACCGCTCGTGACGCTTCCCCACTCTGATTTCTCCCCATTTATGCAAACTCTCTGCTGCCTATTTGTCAACCATGCCTCTATCCAGGAAAAAATTTCTCCTCCTATTCCATGTGCCTTAATTTTCCTCAATAGTCTCTGATGTGGGACCCTGTCAAAAGCCTTACTGAAGTCCATATACACAATATCATATTCATTACCATGATCTACCTCCTCAAATACCTTAGTGAAAAAAGTTAATAAATTCGTAAGGCAGGAACGCCCCTTTGTAAAACCATGCTGAGATTCGTTGATTAATTTATGCTTTTCAAGGTGGCTACGAACTGCCTCGGCAATTATTGATTCCATAAATTTTCCCACTATGGAGGTTAGGCTTATTGGTCTATAGTTCGAAGCTAAGGACCTGTCACCTGTTTTGAAAATAGGTATCACATTTGGCATTTTCCACTTATCTGGCACCATGCCAGTTTGTAGTGATATGTTGAAAAGATTAGCCAAAGGTGTGCTAAGCTTCTCTTTACATTCCTTTAGAACCCTTGCATATAGTTCATCAGGGCCTGGGGATTTGTTAGGTTTTAATTTATCTATTTGCCTAAGGACCATGTCACTTGTGACCCTAATCGTGCACAGTTTATTATCGTCCTGTTCTACGTAATTTATCATTACTGGAATATCGCTGGTATCCTCCTGTGTAAAAACTGAGAGGAAGTATGTGTTAAAAATTCTACACATTTCCTTATCACTGGCAGTGAGCTGACCCGAGGAACTTTTGAGTGGGCCTATCTTGTCCGTGATCTTACTTCTGTATACCTGAAAGAATCCTTTTGGGTTAGTCTTCGATTCTCTTGCAACTTTAACCTCATAATCTCTTTTTGCTTTTCTAATTCCCTTTTTTATTTCTCTCTTTAACTGAATATATCGATTTCTTAATTGCCCCTCTCCTCTTTTGATTTGCCTATATATGCCTCTCTTTTGACCAAACAGATATTTTAATCTATTGTTCATCCATTTAGGATCATTTTTGTTTGATCTGATTTCCCTATTTGGAACATTATTTGACTGAGCAGCTAGAACTATGCCCTGGAAAGCATCATATCGGCAACCATCACCACCTACCTGACCCTTAGTCAGGTCATTCCAGTTCAGCCCACCTAAGTAATTTTTCAGTCCTATGAAATCAGCCAAGCGAAAGTCAGGGACGGAGACTTGGTTGCCATTATTAGGGGAATTCCATGATATATTAAAACTGAGTGATTTGTGATCACTTTCCTCAAGCTCATCATTAACCTCAAGATTATTAATTAGTGTTTCCCTACTGGCAAGAACCAAGTCAAGGAGGTTATTTCCCCTAGTTGGCTCTGTCACAAACTGTTTTAAAAAACAATCCTGGATCGTATCAAGAAAGTCACCTGACTCTAAATTTCCTGTCAAATTGCTCCAGTCAATCTGTCTATAGTTGAAATCTCCCATTAGCACAACATTTTCGTATGTAGATGCCTTACGAATTTCGTCCCATAGAAGTTTACTGCACTCCCTATCAAGATTTGGGACCCTGTAAATCACACCAAAAATTAGTTTTTCTCGGCCCTCGAGAAGCTGTAACCAAACAGATTCAGTGGCTGACGCTTCTAATTTAATATCTTGTCTAACACAACAATTTAAGTTGTCTCTGACATACATCGCTACTCCACCACCTTTCCTGTTGACCCTGTCAATGTGGAATAATTTATAGCCTTGTATGTGACATTCAGAGGGCATCTCTCTATCTTTCAGATTGAGCCAGGTCTCTGTTATAGCAATAATATCTATGTTTCTTGCACTTGCAATTAATCTTAACTCATCTATCTTATTTCTTACACTCCTGCTATTAGTATAGTAAACCTTAAGGGAGCTAGTCCCTTGCTGCCCTCTGCTGTCCCCCTTTGTTTGCTGACCTGATCTATTGTCTTTATTTATAACTTCATGCTGAATGCCTTTTATACATTTACTGTTTCCAACCCTAGTGTTGCAACCTGCTTGTTTCCCACACACACCCATACCTCTATCTTCCATCAGTTTAAAATCATAGGCATTTCACCAATGGCCTTCTCAATCGAGTCTGCAAGTGCTACCACCCCCCCCCAGAGATGTACCCCATCCCTTGCATACATATCATGTTTGCCAAAAAAGTTGTTCCATTTAAATGAAGGGATTGCAAGTTCCTTCAGATCTGTCTAGCCAGCAATTTACACCAATTGCCCTAGACAACCTTCATTTCCTACCCCCCTTTCTAGGAAAATCTACATATGATTGAGATCCCTCCCTTAGACTTAATAAATCTAAGCTGACCTTACTTATCTAGCCTCTTCTCTCCTCCCCTTCCCCAATTCATTTCCACCAGCACTGAAAGATAAGGGGCTTGTTCCCATTACCTACATGATAATCCGCTGTTGAAAACCCCCAACCCCACTCCAGGAGAACTCTATCTCTCATCTTCTTTTCCTGTTACAAAACAGGTCAATATATTTTCCCTGAGAGTCACCAACCAAAAAGAATGCCTTACCTCCTTTAGCAGGGGCATAACCCTTACCTCACTGGCCACTGAGTACATTCATCCTGAAAACAAAAAGAAGCGATTTCCTACCTTCAATCTTCACTTTTAACTTTCCTTACTCTAGGCGCCTCCCTTACTGTGAACCCTCGCCACTTTGGGGTCTGGGCTGCACCTCACGCTGTAGCCGTTGCTCCCCTCCCCAACTACAGCCTCCTCAGGGCGAGAGACAGACTGCACCTCACTGCTAAACCCCTCTTTTCCCCCAAAACTCCAGCCACCTCACACTCTCCCCCCGACCCTTTGAGGTGGACCTTCAGCTCCTAATCTCCTCCGGGAGAAGCAAGACCCCCCTTCAACTCCCAACCTAAATTTTTTAAAAACATGCAGAAGCAAGTCATGCTTTGAAACCGCCCACGCTAACCCCAAAGCAGCTCGGGGTCGCCTACACAGTAGGCTTCTTCAGTCGATACAAAAAAATTATAGAACAGAAGAACTGAAGACATGTAAACATCCATCACCCCTTTAAAATTTTGGGGGGGTCTTTTCCCCCATCTGGAAAGAGCATTGTTCCGTAGTCTGAAACAAATATGGGGTTTTAAATAAAGATACCTAACTGTTGCATAGTGTCTTACCTAACAACCCATCGGTATTTTTTACCATTTTTAATGTTCAAACTGTCAGACACGCAACACAAGGGTATCTTTGGGACAGACCTGAAATCAACTTCGACAACCTCTACTAGTGAGAACGGCTGAATTTTGAGGGGGACCTGACCCCCAACTCTCGTTCTAATTGACTATCCCCCCCGGCGCTATATAAGGCTCCATCCTGTCACTTCAACTGCATATTGTTTCAGACTAGGGAACAATGTTTTCTCCGACTGGGGGACTGACCCCCTAAAAACTTTAAGGGTAGGGAACTGATTACATCGTCTTCAAGTTTTTTCTGCTTCTATCAACTTTTCTGTACTCGACTGAAGAAGCCTACTGTGTGGGCGAAACGTTTCAAAAAAGATCCCTAACTGTTGCATTGTGTTTACCTAACAACTGTCGGTTTTTTATACCATTTTAATGTTCAATCTGTAACCTCAACACAAGGGTATTTTGGGTACAGCCCTAAAAATCAACTTCAAACCCTTACTAGTAAAAACGGCTGAATTTGAGAGGGACCGACCTCCCAAACATCGGTTCTACTATTGCCCTACGTCCCCACCTCCTGGCGCTATATAAGGCTCCACCCTTTCCCTTCAACCTTTTGTTTCGACTACGGAACAACTTTTCTCCAGACTGAGGGACTGCCCAAACCCAAAACTTTAAGGGTGATGGATTTTTAAATCGCTTCAATCTCTTTGCTTCTATCAATTTTCTGTACTCTACTGAAGAAGCCTACTGTGTAGGCAAAAAACGTTTCGAAAAAAAGATACCTAACTTTTGGCATTGTGTCTTACCTAACAACCTGTCCCCAAAGTTTCCCCCCAATTTTTTGTGACTGAAGTCACCCAAATCATAGCTTTGCCCTGCTCGCATGAGCCCTTCTGGCCATTAGACCATGTTTCAACCATCGCTCTGTTATCTATCATGCTCTTGCCTTGGCCCCCTTTCTTTTCTGGGGTGGGTTTACATAAATAAATTTAAAACCCTTTGGGATTCCAATTAAAGTGTTCCTATTATGTAGTCTTTTGCTTATCCTCTACCTCCTCTCTCCAGTTCATCAAAATCCCATAGTTTTTTGATGAGCAGTGCCACTCCTCCACCCTTCTATTCCCTCTGTCTTTCCTCAGCATCTGATATCCTCTTGGAAAGATGGCATCTGTTATCATTCCTGTGAGCTTGGTTTCAGTGAGGCAGCAGAGAGTTTGCACAAATGGGGAGAAATCGGAATGGGGGCACGTCACAAGCGGTGTTCTGCAGGGGTCAGTGTTGGGCCCCTTGTTGTTCACAATTTACATAAACGACATAGATGAGGGAATAAATAGTGACATAAGCAAATTTTCTGATGACACCAAAATAGGCCGTCCAATTTATTCTAATGAGGATATTAGAGCACTCCAAGATGATTTGAATAGACTGATGCAATGGTCGGGGAAGTCGCAGATGCGGCAGTTTAATATAGGCAAATGCAAAGTTCTAAATGTTGGACAGGAAAATAACCATGCCACATATAAACTAAATAATGTAGATCTTAATATTGATTGCGAAAAAGATTTAGGAGTTCTGGTTAGCAGTAATCTGAAACCTAGACAACAGTGCACAAGTGTTTGCAATAAAACTAACAGAATCCTTGGCTTCATATTCAGAAGTATATATAATAGAAGTCTTCAGGTTGTTCTTCAACCCTATATATTTTGGGTTAGGCCTCATTTGGATTATGCTGCACAGTTCTGGTCACTGTATTACAGAATGGATATAAATGCACTGGAAAACGTACAGAGGAGGATCACAAAGTTGATCCTATGTATCAGAAATCTTCTCTATAAGGACAGACTGAGGGCACTGAATCTGCACTCTCTGGATATGAGTGAGATGTATAAATAGGGGGGATATGACTGAGGTGTATAAATGGAAAACAGGAATAATTGAAAGGGATGTAAATAGCGTGCTGAAAATATCCAGCTAAGAGAGGTTATATAAATACATGAGTGGGTGTGGGTGGGTGTGAGGTGGACCTGAATAGCTTTTTGCTACTAGGTCTTATGCTGGGCTCCTTCCTTAAGTGGAAGTGGTCTGACTAGGTGGGTCATTGGTCTAAGCCGGGCAGTAACACGGACCTGCCTCGCATGGGTCAATAGGCCTGCTGCAGTGCTCCTTCTTTCTTATGTTCTTATGATGTTCGGTGATGATTCTTTCGTGCCACTCCTCCCACTTATTCGTTATTCCATTAGCGTTGGTGTACTATACCTTCCATTTCCTCACCAACACTGTTCAGGGGAATCTGTGGGGGTGGGGGGCCTGGTAGTGTGCTGTGGGATTCTACAGCATATTGTCGGGTGGTGACTGTAAGTGTGGATTGTGGTTTGTATTGGGATAGCATGGTTTAGAAAGACACGTAAGCAAACACTATAACATATTTATTAGAAAACGTTTCGGTCCTGGAACCTTGATCACTTCTAACATACAGAGGTAGAAAGACATTATATATATAGGCGGAGAGTGAGATGTGACGCACGTGACCTGAGGAATGTCATAAGAACATAAGAATGGAGGAACACTGTAGAAGGCCTACTGGCCCATGCGAGCGAGGGTAGACGATGAAATCACGTGACTCCTGTGTTGTTGGGTTGGTGCTGCTTAAGTATCATGTATGCCAATGTTTTTGAAATTTTGTAGTTTCCAGTGTTGCGTTCTATAGTGTCGGTGACGGTGATTAGTGAGGCTTCTAGGCACCGTCGGCGTCTGGGGTCTGGTTCGGTGAGAACGAGTTGTGCCTCGTTCCAGTTCATCAAATGCCCCGTGGAGTCTCTGTGGAGGACACAGGCGTACCTTACATCGTCTCTGTTAGAGGCATTTCGATGCTCATTCAGGCGGACTGCAAGATCTCTGCCTGTCCGCCTACATATTTCTTGGGACAGAACCCACAGGGGGTAGTGTAGACGCCTGCTGTAGAAGTTAGAGGTGTGGGGCTGCGTTTAGTAGTGAGGTCTTTGATAGAGGATGTGTTTATGGTGGAAACGTTGATGTTACTCATACCAAGTGCCCGGCGAGTATTCGTGGCAAAAATCGCCACATGGGAGTACTATGAACTGTTTAGGGGCTGTTCCATGGGCGGTTTGTTGAGGATAGCTTGTGCCTTGAGTCTGCAATCTCGGATGAAGAAAGATGGGAACTGAAGACGTGTAAAGGCTTGTGTTATGTAAGTGCATTCTTCTAGAAAACAAGGGCTGGAGATGCGAAGAGCTCTCAAGAAGAAGCCAATGAGGACTCCTCTCTTAGTGCGGGTATCTTGGTGTGAATAAAAGTGTATAAGATCGTCCTTGTTGGTAGGTTTTCTATACACTTTGAAGAGAAGTTTGTCACTGTCGGGAGATCTGCACAGTAGAACGTCGAGGAAAGGAAGTTTGCCATCATTTTCGAGTTCAAGTGTAAACTTTATTGATGGTTCAACTGCATTGATCTTGTTGAGAAGGGCCTGGATATTGAGACGTCTCGGATAGAAAACCAATATATCATCAACGTATCTTAGCCAGGTAACGGTGTTGGGAATGAGGGTGCTGAATTTCTCTGTCTCCAAGTTTTCCATGAAGAGGTTGGCAAGCACAGCACTGAGCGGGCTGCCCATTGCCATCCCAAAGCATTGTTTGTAACAGTTGTCCTGATACTTGAAGAAGTTGAAATTAACACACAGTTCCACTAGATTGATGAAATCTAGAAGAGGTAAAGGGAGGTCGTGGTTTTCAGTGAGCCTCTGTCTCAACATTCTGAGACAGAGGCTCACTGAAAACCACGACCTCCCTTTACCTCTTCTAGATTTCATCAATCTAGTGGAACTGTGTGTTAATTTCAACTTCTTCAAGTATCAGGACAACTGTTACAAACAATGCTTGGGATGGCAATGGGCAGCCCGCTCAGTGCTGTGCTTGCCAACCTCTTCATGGAAAACTTGGAGACAGAGAAATTCAGCACCCTCATTCCCAACACCGTTACCTGGCTAAATACGTTGATGATATATTGGTTTTCTATCCGAGACGTCTCAATATCCAGGCCCTTCTCAACAAGATCAATGCAGTTGAACCATCAATAAAGTTTACACTTGAACTCGAAAATGATGGCAAACTTCCTTTCCTCGACGTTCTACTGTGCAGATCTCCCGACAGTGACAAACTTCTCTCAAAGTGTATAGAAAACCTACCAACAAGGACGATTCTTATACACTTTTATTCACACCAAGATACCCGCACTAAGAGAGGAGTCCTCATTGGCTTCTTCTTGAGAGCTCTTCGCATCTCCAGCCCTTGTTTTCTAGAAGAAGAATGCACTTACATAACACAAGCCTTTACACGTCTTCAGTTCCCATCTTTCTTCATCCGAGATTGCAGACTCAAGGCACAAGCTATCCTCAACAAACCGCCCATGGAACAGCCCCCTAAACAGTTCATAGTACTCCCATGTGGCGATGTTGCCACGAATACTCGCCGGGCACTTGGTATGAGTAACATCAACGTTTCCACCATAAACACATCCTCTATCAAAGACCTCACTACTAAACGCAGCCCCACACCTCTAACTTCTACAGCAGGCGTCTACACTATCCCCTGTGGGTTCTGTCCCAAGAAATATGTAGGCGAGACAGGCAGAGATCTTGCATCCCCTGAATGAGCATCGAAATGCCTCTAACAGAGACGATGTAAGGTACGCCTGTGTCCTCCACAGAGACTCCACGGGGCATTTGATGAACTGGAACGAGCACAACTCGTTCTCACCGAACCAGACCTCAGACGCCGACGGTGCCTAGAAGCCTCACTAATCACCGTCACCGACACTATAGAACGCAAAAACTGGAAACTACAAAATTTCAAAAACATTGGCATACATGATACTTAAGCAGCACCAACCCAACAACACAGGAGTCACGTGATTTCATCGTCTACCCTCGCCTCGCATGGGCCAGTAGGCCTTCTACAGTGTTCCTCCATTCTTATGTTCTTATGACATTCCTCAGGTCACGTGCGTCACATCTCACTCTCCGCCTATATATATAATGTCTTTCTATCTCTGTATGTTAGAAGTGATCAAGGTTCCAGGACCGAAACGTTTTCTAATAAATATGTTATAGTGTTTGCTTACGTGTCTTTCTAAACCAACTTGTCGGTATTTATTACCAAGGTTTATACCATTGGGATAGCATGTTTGGCTGTGGGGTTCTGATGGTGGTTTTGTGTGTGCTTGTGCTTGTTGTTCTGCCTGGCTCTCGTTGTCCTTTGCTGACTCTGTTCATGTGTCTCTTCCTAGCCCTTTTTGTTTCTGTGTTTTCTCCCTCAACTACTGTTGTTCTGTTCTTGTTCCGTCGCATTCTAGGAACACCCTTTTGTATGTTGATGATTCCTTCAGCTGTGTTTTTTCTTGCAGGATCCTGTTCAACACCCTTTCTGTCTTGAGAATCAGTTTGACCGGCCTATTTTTTCCCTTCATGCACCATCCTGTTCTCCGAAAATTTACTATCTCAGTCACATCCTCCTCGCCTATTTCTCTGATGATGTTTTCAATCTCTTGCTTTTCTTTTTGCCATCTTTTATTATGTGTCCTCTGCTCTCCTGAAGCCTAATGTCTCTGGGTCCCATTTGTACTTGGGCATTTTCTCTCTTATTTTTTTCTGTAACTCTGCATGAGACCTGTCACATTGTCTGCCTTCTCTTCCCTCAATTACTGCTATCCCTGCTCTTAACAGCATTGGTTGGTGGACTTCTCGCGCGCACACACACACACTTCCTCTGTGTTTGGGTATGTGTACTCACCTAGTTGTACTCACCTAGTTGTGGTTGCAGAGGTCGATTCACAGCTCCTGGGCCCGCGTCTCCACTGTTCGCTACTTGTTAATTCTCCCTGCTCTATGAGCTTTATCATTGTGAACGTGTGTATAACCTTCAGTGTTGGTTGAAGGATAGATGGTCTTTAGTCTTGGAGAGGACTGAAGCAAGGAATTAAAGCATTTGAGTCAACTTATGTGAATACTTACCTTTGTAATGTGAATCTTTTTAATAAAATTGTATATCATTTTGTGTATTTATGTACTTTGATTACCTATGCATTGTTTTATTGATCATTTTACTCACTGTGTCTATGTGAACTTTGTGGTTGTTGGCTCATTCTCTAAAGAAGCATTGAACTCTCCCGCCTAAATTGGTGAAAATAAGTGTTAATTAGTGGGGCTCACTTTACAAGGACACACTGAAATCCCTTCTCTCGAGTGTTAATAATGTTCATTTTTCTTCAGTGAGGATGAGAGATGTCTGAATTAAATAAAAAAGACTAAAGCAAAACTGGATGACATTCCTACTGGGAGTTAGCCCAAGAAAGACAAATTTTGTAGATGCTTACATTTAAATATCATTTTTTGAAAAATTATAATTATTTTATGTACCTTGCTTCCTGTTTTATTATGTTACCAGATATTTCTTTACCTTGTACTTCTTTTCAATAAAATTTATATATCCTTGAGTGCTTTATTTATCATGTCTTTACCTGTAATTTGTTCTTGAAGAATATAAGTCACTTGTATGGTCTCCACTGACTAACCAGAAATTTTAATATACCAAGTGAGTGTGTGTAATGAAAGACCAAATAGCCATTAGGAATTTCTTTATATATGGGTGAGCCAGTCGTGAAACATCCCCTATGACCAGACAATATATTAGTGATATTTGTCCAGCGAGGTATACAACCATCTTAACCTGTGTTGCAGAATAAAACGAGAAAGTCATGTAGACGTATTAAGTCAGAGGTGGTCTTGGGAGATTGGGGAAGGGCACGAGAGGGAGGGAGATGCAGTGGTCTTGATCCACAGAGATGGAGCATGGTCTTGGGTGAGTAGGAAGGAAGGGTGGAGGAGGGGAAAGGTAAGGTGAGGGTAGCTAGGTAGTGAGGAGTGGTGGTGGTGATCCGAGGAATTGGAACTGAGAAAGAGAAGCTGAGGCTGTGGGTGATCTTTATGGTAGCCTTTAAGAGAAGGATATGTCCCCAGGCTAAGAGTATATTACCATGGACTTAAAGATTGATGACTGCAGTTTTGATGGTGGACGTTTGGAGATGATGAAAAAGATAAAGGTATATAGTATAGAAGACATGGAGTAAGGATGGAGGGTGAGTCTGTGGGCAACCTTCAGTGTAAAGTAAGGGATGGACGATCTTGGGTTCTTGATCCAAGAAATTGCAGTGGTTAAGTTGACCTCTGGGTATGATTACCTTTGTAACAAATACCTTTCAATAAACTTTGTTGATCATTAAATGTATTGTATATTGTTTGACGAGAGAGGGTGAAGGCCCTTGATCCGAGGACTTGGAACAAGAGAATTGTGGGTGAGAGAGGGGTGTTTTGGGTGAGGGATACATAAGTAGTGAGAGTACGAAGGTAGCGGAAAGGGTTATGGAGTGTTAGAGGGGGAGGTTGCTCTTGATCCAAAGAAATGGAGCACTTCAGGTTGAGGCAGGGGAATGATGTAGAGGCTGTGAGGGGTGGGTGTTGGGGTTTGGGGGTGTGGGGTGTGTGGGGGGATTGGTGACTTGACCTCACATCGTTCAAGAAAACAATTGATGCACCGTAGTCGGCAAATGCTTCCAGGCAAAATGCGTAGCTCAGGAAAAGCACTGCCAATAAAACGCGTCACTGCTGGAAAGTATACTACTCACAGCTGCTGCTCTACACAACCGCAAAGTGTCGTGGTAGTTCCCACTGCTCCTCCGATGGAAGTCACAATATTGTTGGTATTTACTGGCTTAGATAACGTAAGGTATTATTGACTCACGAAATCGTAATGACACGATTGCAAACAAACCATACCACGGGAGGGGATAGAACCCGCGATCAGAGAGTCTCAAAACTCCAGACCGCCGTGGTATGGTTTGTTTGCAATCGTGTCATTACGATTTCGTGAGTCATGTTAACGGCTTTGAGGGGACTTGAGCTAGTGTTCGTCACGGCCACGCTAGCTGGAGATTCGTCTGTAAAAACTTGCATTTGTGGTCACAGTGGTGCCTATGGACGAATCGTATTGTGGCTAGCGACGGTCTGGAGTTTTGAGACTCTGATCGCGGGTTCTATCCCCGCCCGTGGTATGGTAAGGTATTATTGCAGCAGCATTTAAAGTCATAATCTCTGTACTGAAAATAAATATATCGGTTGTTCTTTTCTGACGTTTATCCAACAACTGGGTATGCACTAGTGAAACCTAATGTTATTTTGGCAAATTTAATTCAGCCCATTCATTGCAGCTAATTTTTCAATCACGTAGAAATAACGAGCAAGGACAGGTTCGCTAAATTTTGGCACCAACGCTGTTCCACTGTAACATATTAATGAAGGAAGTGGAACCTCTTCATTCAACATTATTGTCATTCACTTTTCTTTCAAATGAATTTATATCTCAGATCTCAACTCCTGCTGCCAATGCTAAAACCAACCTGTATTCCTTGACCAGCAAGAATACTGAGGCACAGTCCCTGAAAAACTGTATTCTGCTGGATTGTGTGTTTTATATCCTCAAAATTTCCGCTATATTACCCAACAGGCCAGTTTCCTACCTGCTGACTCTTCTTACTAGGTGCTGTATAGCCCTTGTGGCTTAGCGCTTCTTTTTGATTATAATAATAATAATTCTTACTAGGTGAAGAGAGTTACTGAAGAGTATTAACAACATTATCACCTCTCTTGGGTCATGCCCCTTAATTAAATCGGCGCATATCAAAATTAATCAAATGGGGGGGGGGAGGGATTAAGTTAGAGGGGGTAATTACAATTAAGAGAATTAAGATTATATTGTAAGCTTTAAAGCACTTGCTCCCTTCCCCTCCCTCTTAGCACTGCAGTTAAGTTAACAAAAATAAATGAGATTTAACGAAAAAAATAACGCTTTAAAAATAATTAGCTGGACCCAGGTTGCTTCCACTGAGACATGTTTGTGTGAATGCAGGGGTGAGGTACTTGATGCACCAGTGTTCCTGTGATGGCACTGGACCAAGGCATTCAGAGAGGAAGCAGTGCGCCTTAACATCACTGGAACGAGCCAATGGAAGAGGCAGAAGTGAGCTTGCGAAGGCACTTGCAGTGGAGGAGGAAGCAGTGTGCCTGTAAATTAAAGCACAGGCACTTGGAGGTGGTTGATCTAGTAGTGTGCCTGTGAAGACAATATGGGAAGGCATTTGATGAGGCAGTAGTGCCTGTGATGGCAGTGGGGTGAAGCAGTAGACAAGCCAATGCATAATTGTGTCTTTGAGCAAACTGGAGAGAGGCAGTAGACGAGGCACTAGTGCATCTGTGGGGGCACTGGGGCGAGACAGTTGATGAAAGTTAGTAGTATACATGTGATGAGGGCACTGTGGTGGTACAGTGCACGAGTCAGCAGTATACCTGGGGAACACTAGGGTGAGGAAGTGGATGAGGCAACAGTGTTTTGGGAGGCAGAAGTGTACTTATAATTGTCACTGGATGGAGGCAGTGTTTGAGGCATACGTATACCTAGGACAGGGAACGATGGCGGTACAATACATGAGGCAGCAGTATATCTGTGAGTGTACAGTATTAGGCGAGGCAGTGAAGGAGGCATCCGTGCCACCATGAGAATAATGAAGCGAGGCAGTGTAAGAGTTAGCACTGTGCCTATGAGGGCTATGGGGCGAGGCAGTGGAGGAAGCAGCAATGTGTTAGTCAGGGGTCCTGGAGGGAAACAGTGTACGAGGCAGCAATGCCATTCATCACAGTGTTCCTTGACATTAAGTGTCTGCACGCTCTCATGAGCAAGTGGGAGGGCGAGGCACCGGAGGCACACAACCTTGTGATTAAATTTTGATTTATTGAAGAGCTGGATCCGTGTTTGTTTTGCGCGCACAAGTTATGTAATTAACTATTTTGACCAAGGTGAGAAACCTTGATGCCGGTGAGGCTTTCTTGATCCATGGAATCAGAAATGTCACTGCCCTTCCTCGGATCAAAGCTGATTTCGCCCCATTCTAAAAGCGTTTTATGACTCGTACTGGTTTATTACTTTCGAATAATTAAATAAATATCTCTTTTGCGATCACAGTGGTTGAACTCTAGCTCCTCGGTTTGTCTCATAGCTTCCAGCTAACGACGGGATTTCCTTATTTAGTTCTGATTCCAAATTAGAATTTATTCTCTATTGTGTATTGACCTAAAAGTGTGTGTAGATAAATGGTTCAGAGAACCGACAAGTGTATAAATTAAACACATGTGCAACACTTGGGTATCTTTATTGTGGAAACGATTCGCCACACAAGGGGTTTCATCAGTCCAATACAAAGAAGAATGGTGAAAATCAGAAGGAGTTTGAGGTAATCAGTCCTTCAACCTGAGGTCGATGTAATCAGTCTACAGATCTTGATAAGAATACAGCAGATGCACGAAGTGGCTCATATACTGCATTCTTATCAAGACTTATGGATTGATTATATCGACTTCATGCTGAGGGACTGATTACCTCAAACTATTTCTGATATTGAAAATTCTTCTTTGCATTAGACTGACGAAGCTACTGCGTGGCAAAACGTTTCAACAATAAAGATACCCGTTTTGCACATGTGTCTAATTTATCAAAATAAAATGAGTTTACTTAGCCTAGTATTCAAGGTAAGTATTGAACATTAAAATGGTATAAAATACCGACAGATTGTTAGGTAAGACACATATGCAACAGTTAGGTATCTTTATTTCGAAACGTTTCGCCTACACAGTAGGCTTCTTCAGTCGAGTACAGAAAAGTTGATAGAAGCAGAAGAGACTTGAAGACGATGTAATCAGTCCATCACCCTTAAAGTTTTGAGGTGGTCAGTCCCTCAGTCTGGAAAAGAGCATTGTTCCAAAGTCTGAAACAATAAAGATACCTAACTGTTGCATATGTGTCTCACCTAACAAGGTAAGTATTGCTGATACTCTTAACAGAAATTGGAGCCTTAATAACCCACGTGAAATTAACAGTTCCAAAGCCACTCAGACTATCCATTAATATAAAAACAGGAATTTTATTCATTGTCAAGTGCAATAAGAAGCCACTTGAGCACAGTGAAAAAATAATCTGAAAAGAGATATGTGAATTTTGGTTTCAGTTGGAGACCCTCTTCAGAACGGTCCTAGACCGGGGTCAAAATATACATATCTATTCGTACATGTGTTTTAATTTTCCTACTTGTCTCTAACTCTGTCATTCAATGTCTGTGATACTTTAATGCCAACTTATGGCATTAAAGGAATTATCATAATTGTAGATGAATGGTTCAGAGAACCGACATGTTGATAAATTGGACACATGTGCAACTCTTGGGTATCTTTGTTGAGGAAACGTTTCGCCACACAGTGGCTTCATCAGTCCATACATAGGAGAAACTTGAAGAACAGGAGGAGAATGAGGTAATCAGTCCCTCAACCTAGAGTCGATGTGTTCAGTCCCTCAATCTTGAGTAGAATTCTACTCAAGATGAGGGACTGAACACATCGACTCTAGGTTGAGGGACTGAACACATCGACTCTAGGTTGAGGGACTGATTACCTCATTCTCCTCCTGTTCTTCAAGTTTCTCCTATGTATGGACTGATGAAGCTACTGTGTGGCGAAACGTTTCCTCAACAAAGATACCCAAGAGTTGCACATGTGTCTAATTTATCATCAATTACCATAATGTTTTCATTTCATTCTCAGAGTGGATTTTCAAGGTGGGAATTTTGAGGAGGGAGGAGAGGCTGCGCTCTGTTTATGGTGAAAACCTTTGAATCCAAGGAACTGGAGCCACTCTGCACTTTCCTTGAACAAACTTGATTGCCTCCTAATTTTTGCCTCTATACATCTGAGGAATTAATCGGTGAATACAATAAATCGCGGCTCCAAACATGTTCAGTGTTGATCCAGCTAACATGTTCAGTGGTGATCCAGCTAACATGTTCAGTGGTGATCCAGTAAATTTCAGGGGGTGTTTCCCAGCAACATTTTTAGTGGGGGACCACTAACATGTTCATGGTGATCCAGCTAACATGTTATTGTGGGGGATCCAGCAAACATTTCAGGGTGATCCACAAACAGTTAAAATTTTTGATCCACCCAACTTTTTCATGGTGACCAGCAAAATTTTTGGATACAAATGGGGGATCCACAACATTTGTGGGGACCACTAACATGTCATGGTGATAGCAACAGTTCAGGGGTGATCCACAAACATGTCATGGGATCCAAACATTTAGTGTTGACCCACAACATTTTTCTTGGGATCCAACAAAGTCATGGTGACCCAAACAAGTTTAGGGTGATCCAAAACATTTTGGGGGACCAAAACAGTTCAGGGGGTGATAGACCAGTTCCCCAGTGTGACCCAACAAAAACAGTGAGACCAAAACTTTTAAATGTGACAGACAACTCCGGGAGACTAACAAAAGGTCCATTGGTCCCAAAAATTTTCCCCAGTGGTGATCCCAACACGGGGAAAAAACCCATGGGGATCAGACATTTTTCAGTGGGATACAAAACAAAACCCAGTGGTGACCAGACAAAACCCAAGGGTGCCCAAAACAATTTCCAGGGGAATTTTAAAAAATTCCCAGTGGTATCAATATTTTCAGTGTGATAAAACATCCCAGGGGGGTAAAGAAAATTAGTTAAAACAAATTTCTTGATAGAAAAAAGATTAAAAGAACTTTTATTTTAATTTTTTTAAAAATTTAAGAAAATCTTTTTTTTTTAGTTAATTTTGAAAAAACCCAAAGATGCTATAAAAAAAAATAAAAAGGGGGTTCTTGTCGAAAACAAAAAAAATTAACTTTTTAATTTTTTTTGAGGAGGGGAGGGGGGGGGGGGGGGGGGGGGCCTAAAACATCCCCAGGACCCTTAGTAATAATTGAGAAAGGGTCTGATGCCTTCTTAAAATCAAAGTCAGGAGACAGTGAACTACACGTTACCTTCAACGGGCTAAACTTACCAGGGGGTAAAGGTTCTCGTACATGAATAGCGGAAGAAACCACCGATAACAAAAGAGCACCAGGTGCTGTGGCCAGTGATGGAACAGTAAAAATAGACTGAGATAATTTTATATTTTTTTGTGAGGGGGAAAATTCCCCTGACTCCAACACCCAGACAGAAGCCCTGTAAGCCCTTGTACAACGGGAACATCACTGTACACAACCTACAATCGGGTTGAACATAGCAAATGGGGTTTAAAAAAAACCGAGAGTGTAGTGATTTGGTGGCAGCAGAATAATACCATCTTCCTTGCACAGACATTCATTCTACCTCACCAACCCTAAAAAACCTGTTAGTGCAACAGGCATATCAACTGTGCTATAAGGCAGAAACTGCCTTACTTTCACCCATGGCTGTATAAGACACTTGTCATAGAGGGCTAAATACATGCAACTAGGAGAGACTTTGGGTTCTGAGGACTGATCTTGTGACTGGAAAGTGTCGATGAGGCCCCTGGGGAAGAGGCATGACAGAAAGTGTTCGGCAACGAGGGTTAAACTAGTTGTCTTTTGGCATGCAAAGAGTGCTAACCTTATTCGCGCATATACACCCCTCATTAAAAGGCATCTCCCTCAACCACGAACCAGGTGCAAGGGGTTGATGGGGGGCCCCATCGTTCAATCAGTCCCAAGTTCCCCCCAAAAAGAAGATGGTTTTGGCAACGCTGATGTTTTGGGACCACACACCTTCTCCCCTTTGCACCCCCATTCTAGAGCTTGTTGAACCCGGGGTCTGCTCTCTAGTGGCTTCTTTTTCTGCCTTGCTTTGTGGATGCACTAATACCTATTGTTGCCATAGTGTAATAGTGTACATACCTTTTCAAAACTGGTGAAGGAAATACAAGTCAAAGGTTTTTCGGGGGTTTTATTTTGCTCCTTTTACACCCAGTAAACACCCTTTTGGGACTCCGGGGTTGTAATACTCTTAAAAGGAAATGTTTAA
Source organism: Cherax quadricarinatus (assembly GCF_026875155.1). Taxonomy (NCBI): domain Eukaryota; kingdom Metazoa; phylum Arthropoda; class Malacostraca; order Decapoda; family Parastacidae; genus Cherax; species Cherax quadricarinatus. Next base: position 17,222 of record NW_026490165.1, read on the forward strand.
GGTGTGTCAATGTTTGTTTGGTATTAAATAAAAAATTTTAGGTCATAATTGAAAGTTTATTAGGTTTTTAAAGAGAAAGAAAAGGACCTGTTGAGTGTTCGTAAAAGTTCTCGGCGTAAGAGCTTAGAATTTTTTATGATTCTTCTTTCACTTTCAAACGACAATATATAACATGATGATTCTTTACCTTTGAATTCCTCGTATGATAGAAAGGGAAGTAATGTCTCACATAAAGAAGTAGATGAGAAATAATTGTTTTTTTTAGTAATAGAAGAAGAAGACCTTTTTTAATTTATAAAGCAAAGACAAAAATTAAAACTAAAAAAGCAGAAGACTATTAAAATTATAAAAACAAATAGTGTTTTTGAAAAAGGATAAGTGGGGTTACCTAAATTGTCATGACGGGTTGGTAGATGAAGGGGTTTAAGAACCCACATGTTGATAAATTAGACAATGTGCAACTCTTTGGGGTTTTTTATTGAGTTGAACTATGTTTAAATTTATCAACATGACGGTTTGGAATGAAAAACGTGTAGTGCGAATGTTTGATGGGTGTTGTTGTGACTGAAAGTTTGATGGGGTGTTGTTTTGTGACTGGGAAAGTTTTTTACGGATGTAGTGACTGAAAGTTTGATGGAGTTGTTGGCTGAATGTTTGACGGATTTGTATTGACGAAAAGTTTGATGGGTGTTTATGTGACTGAATGTTTTACGGATGTTTATGTGACTGAAAGTTTGACGGTGTTTTGTGACTGAATGTTTTATGGTTTGTATGTACTGAATGTTTGATGGATGTTGTATGTGACTGAATGTTTGATGGAAAGTTGTATTATGAATGTTTGGGATGTTTTATGTACTGAAGTTTGATGGATGTTGTATGTGACTGAATGTTTGACGGAGTTGTATGGACTGAATGTTTTATGGATGTTGTATGTGACTGAATGTTTTAAAGGATGTTGTATTACTGAATGTTTTTTATGGATGTTGTAGTGACTAAAGTTTGATGGATGTTGTATTGACTGAATGTTTGAGGATGTTGATGTGACTGAATGTTTGACGGAGTTGTATGTGACTGAATGTTTGAACGGATGTTTGTTGTGACTGAATGTTTGACGGGTTTGCATGGACTGAATGTTTGAAAGGATGTGCATGAATGTGTTATTTTTAGAAATAAATTACATTTATTTTTAAAGTGAAAGAATGTTGGAGATCAAAGGATGGTGGAAAGAAAGAAAGTTCGTTGAGGTCTAACGATCTAAATGGGGTCTACCTGGAAGGGGTTCTGTAGGGCAACGCCCCTGGGTCATGGCCTTATCAACCAGGTTTTTCTACTAGCCGCACGTAGACCAACGTACGACCCCGCCTGGATGATCGGGTACTGCTTTAGGCGTCTGTCAATAATAATAATAATATAATAATAATAATAATAAAAAATAATAAAAATAAAAACATACATTTAGAAAGCCCTGTTTATACATCATTTCAGGGAAACATCCACTTGGGGAACAGGAGAAGGTTAAAGGGAAAAAGTTCAAATGTAAAGGGAAGCTCTTGTTCACTGGATCCATCCCGAAGGTGTGAAACATTGTTTTTTACAAGGTAACTACTACTCTAATATTAAATTATTATTAGTAGAGTAGTAGTGGTTTTTACTTTTGGGTTTCCCCCCCCCCCCACTTACCTGTTTTTTGGCCCTTCAATGTTCTCCCCCTTTCCCCCCTTCCCATCCTACGCCACATCCTACCTTTCCCCGCGTGTCCAGGGTCTACGTGTCCCCTCAGATGTTCTCCCCCTTCCCCCCCTTTTTCCCATCCTACCTCAGCAGTCCACCCTTTCCCACGTTCCCGGGGTCATCTGTGTCCCCTCAATGTTTCCCCTTTTCCCCCCTTCCTATCCTACCTCAGCAGTCCCACCTTCCCCACGTGTCCAGGAGTCCATCTGTGTCCCCTCAGATGTTTTCCCCCCCCCCACTTCGCCATGGCTTCCAAAAGGTTTAGTGCCATGGCTTTCCAGGAGGTTGTGAGGGGCCCTGGCTTCCAGGAGGTTTGGGGGTCATGGGTTCCAGGGGGTTTTTGAGTGCCTGAGCTCCGGGTTGTGAGTGCCATGGCTTTTCCCGGAGGGTTTTGAGTGTCATGGCTTTCCCTTTCGAGACCGTGTTGCGATCCAGAGAGGGAAAAGCCTGCAGCATCGGGCACGCGCCCCCGCCCGGGGGGCTGGACGAAATAAATTCGGAGAGCGCTGAGTTACCTAGTTGTTTTAATTTTTTATCGATTTTTGTGAAATTTTTTGTCAATGATTTTTTTCTTTTAAATAAAAAATAAAATATAATATAGGGTGTGGTAGGAGGAAAATTTTCAAAGCTTTAGGGAGAATTTGAGTTTTTTCCCCGAAGCAATTTATTCTTTTTTTTTTGAGATGAGGGGGCCCTACATAGTTCAAGGTGGGACCTCCCTACATTATTACATAAATTATAATATATAATATATATATATATTTATTATTTTATAATATATATATATAAATATATATACAATGTAAAAACATATAAATTTTAATATATAATAATTATATATTAATATATAATATATATATATATATATATATAAATAATATACATATATAATATATATATATAATATATATATATAAATATATATATAAATATAAATATATATAAATATATTAAATATAAATAATAATAAAATTAAAATATAAAAATATATATAAAAATATATATAATAAATTTGTTATCCAAATTTTTCCGTAATGAACCGCAACAGGATAGATTTTTCCCGTCTTCGGTTTCACGAGACAGAAAAAAGAGGCCAGCAAATCCTCCATCATGCAAAACAGTTACAGGGTTTCCGCTTTACAGTCATCGGGGAGACGGGAGTACTCCCCCCGGGTGGTTGTTTCTACCAACCTACAAGTATAATATATATATATTGTAATAAAAATTTTAAAATATTATAATAAATATATAATATTTATATATATATTTAAAATAATATATAAATATATTTAAAAATTTTATTTAATATATAATATTAAAAATATATATATATATATATTAATATATATATAATAATATTTAATTATATAATTTTTGTATAATATAACATTAATGTTAAACATAATATTATATATATATAAATATATAAATATATATATATATAAATATATATATATATTTTAATAATTATATAATATATATAATATAATATTAATGTAAATTAATATAAAGTAAAATATAATAAATAATAATATAATTTAATATAATAATATTTTATATATATATATATAATATATATATGTACATAATGTATATGTTTTTTTATATGTATTAAAAAGTAATATATTTTATATATATATATATATATATAGATTTATATAAATTTTAAAATATAAAAAAATAAAAAACAAAAAAAAAAAAAAAAAAAAAAAAAAAAAAAAAATTTATTTTGAAAGAAAAAAATTATAAAAATAAAATTTTAAAAAAAAAAATTTAATAAAAAAAAAAAAAAAAAAATTAAAATAAAAAAAATAAATAAAAATTAAAAATATTAAAAAAGATTTTTAAAAAAAATATAATATAAATTTAAAAAAAAAAAAAAAAAAATAAAAAAATAAAAAAAAATAAGAAATTAAAAAAAAAAAAAATTTTAAATAATAAATAATAAAAAATTAAAAATAATTAAAAAAAAAAAAAAATAAAAA
>NW_026490176.1:0-22825 GCF_026875155.1 Cherax quadricarinatus
TGGGTTTTGGGGCCCCTTTTTTTTTTTCCCCCCTTTTCCCTTAAGGCTGGGCTCCTTTTGTTTTAAAATTTTTTGACTTAAAAAAAAAAAAAAAAAAAAAAAAAAAAAAAAAAAAAAAAAAAAAAAAAAAAAAAAAAAAAAAAAAAAAAAAAAAAAAAAAAAAAAAAAAAAAAAAAAAAAAAAAAAAAAAAAAAAAAAAAAAAAAAAAAAGCACTGTGTTTTAAAAAAAATGCCTTGCAGCATTAATAAGTTTCTGTTATGGGTGTCTTTTCAGCATTACTGCAGTGGTCTTAAGGTTAAAACACTGGTTTTAACACATTACTGCAGTGCTTAAGTTATATTCCTTGCATTACTACAAGATGCCGTTTTACGTTTCTTGCAGCATTACTGTCAACTGCTGTTTATTTCTGGCAGCATTAATGATCTGTTATATTGTCTTTTTAGCATTAAATCCAGTGCGTTAAAGCTGCTTGCAGCATTAACTTCCAGTGCTGTTATACGTTCTTGCAGCATTACTGCAGTGGGTGTTATACTAACTTGCAGCAATTAACTACAGTTCTCTTAATACGTCTTGCAGCAAATTTCTGCAGTGCTGTTAATACGTCTTGCCCGCATTACGCAGTGCTGTTATACTATCTTGCACCATACTGCAGTGCGTTAATACGTCTTGCCCGCATTACTGCAGTTTCTTTAATACTATCTTGCCAGCATTACTGCAGTGCTCCTTTTAATACGTTCTTGCAGCATTACGCAGTGCTGTTTAATACTGTCTTGCAGCATTACTGCAGTCGTTATAACTATCTTCACAATAAAGCAGTGCTGTTATACTGTCCTTGCCCGCATTACTGCATGCTTTAATACTGTCCCCCTTTCAGCATTACTGCAGTTTCTTAGTTCACTGTTTTGCGCATTACTCAGTGCTTTGTTTATTTCCCCTTTCATTACACATTGTTAAACTGACTTGCAGCATTTCTGCAAAAGCGTTTTGCTGTCTTGCAGCATTATTGCAGTGCTCCGTTTATTGTCTAGCAGCATACTACAGGTTCTCATACGTCCTTTCACATTTAAACCAGTGCGTTATACTGTCTTGCTGCTTACTCCAGTGCGTTTTCACTGGCTTGCTCATTATTTCAGTGCTTTATGCTGCTTCAGCTTACGCTGTGCTTTTTTACTTTTGCGCATTTCTACAGGCTGTTATGCTTTTCCCCACATTACTGCAGTGCGTTAACTGTCTTGAGCAATACTGCAGTGCTTTATACGTCTTGCAGCATTATTGCGTGTTGTTTAACAGTCTTGCAGCATTACTGCAGTGCTTTAGCTGTTTTGCAACATTTCGCGTGCTGTTACACTGTCTTGCACATTACTCAGTGCTGTTTTACTTTCTTTCAGCATTATGGCAGGGTGTTAAAACTGTCTTCAGCATTATTCATGCTTATACTGTCTTGCAGCTTTTTTGCAGTGCTGTTATCGTCTTGCAGCATTAATGCAGTGCTGTTATTCTTCCTTGCAGCATTACGCATCGTTTCTGTCTTGCACCATTACGCAGTGCTTTAACGTTTTGCAGCATTACTGCAGTGCTTTAGTTACACTGTTTTTCAGCATTACTGCAGTGCTTAGTTAATTGCCTTGCAGCATTTTTAAAAGGGCGTTTTAACTGTTTTGCACATTACTGACTGTGTTTTTAAAAGTCTGGCAACATTAAAAGCATGCGTTTATACTGTTTGCAGCATTACTGAGTGGGGTTTTTGCTGTCTTGCGCATTACTGCAGTGCTGTTATGCTGTCTTTTAGCATACTGCTGCGTTATGCTTTTGCAGCTTTCTGCAGTGCTGTTCTGTCTTGCACATTACGCATGTGTTAGATTTGCAGCATTAATCAGTGCTTTTTATGCTGTCTTGCAGCATTACTACAGGCTTTTTATATTTGCACATTACTGCAGTGCTTTTATGCGTCTTGCAGCTTTAACTGCAGTATTTAGGGATGACAACCCCGATCCTGCATTTTTTTTTTTTTCCCTAAATTCTTTAACAAAATTAACGTAATATTTTTTTTTAAGTCAGTTAAAAGGGATAATTTTTTTATTCAAAAATCGAAATTTTTTTTTTAAAAATTTAAAGGCCAGTACGAACGTTAAAGACCATTAACATTATTAGTTACATTTATTTTAATGCAGTTGGGCCATCACTGAAAAGTTCACTAGATTCCATTTACAGACCTAATTCTATTCTCGTCCCAAGGGCAAAGGGGATCTTTAAATTTCCCACCATCTTAAAACTAATTTCAGTTGTCAACATTCGCTGCCTGACCACGGTAGAGTGCGGTTGTACCGCACCCGGTCCCATAGGAGAAGACCCGGGGCCCGGAAGTACCGGCAAACCTCTTAGAATCTGCACCCCTCGCTTTTGTAAGGGGACTTTTCCCTTTTCATTCCTGGCTGCGGGGGTGCAATTTGGGGCGTCGCGCCTTGCTAACAATAAGGGCATGCGATTTTCAAGGGGGAAAAACCTACTCACGCGAACGAAAAAAATTTTTTCGAAAAAATCACAAATTGAGTTAAACTTATAGAAAAATAGCTTTAAATCTCTGGCAACACAATGGACCTGGAGAATCATGTTAAGTAAGTTCTAACGATATTCCATACAAGGAAATTATGGTCATTTTAAAGCTGTATAGCCCTTGTGGCCTTAAGGCGCTTCTTTTTTTAATATTATAGATAATAATGGTCCAATTAAAACACCTAGGGTGATGGTCACCACCGCGTGCAGGTTGTGCTCACCTGTCGTCAATTTTCATTTTTTTTTTCGTTTTTTTTTCTGTATTTATTGTATAATTCTTTCTAAGATGATAATTGACGATTTGGCAGCATAATACGGTGGGTGGGACTTATCCGTATAGTTCCAACCAACCAGGAACCTTCTGGCAACCATTTTGCTGACGTCATGGAAATTCCAGTCTCAGGATGGCCTGGTAATATGGCTCAATAAAACGCTATTATAGCCTCTAACGGCTTATTTATTATCTATCAAAATTAATCGTAATATGACAAAATAAAGAACAATATAAATAACAAGAAACGCAGTATGTAAATACTCCAGAATGAATACATCTATGGCATATTTCCCAGAGCCTTTCCCTCGGGTAAAAAAGATCCCAACCCAGGATGGGCTTCCATTCTCCTTCGTTTCACCTTCCAGGGTCCTTATAATAAAGAAAACGACATGGGGCAAGTATGATATAACCTACGTAAAGCTGAGAAAAATTTATTTCCCCTCGAAAAAAACAAAAAGAAAATCGGTGTCACCCCGGCTGTTCGCGGATTATTCGGGAAGTAAGTTATTCACAATATATACCAGTAAAATTCTTATAATAATAGCAGGAATGAATGAAATTCACCAAGAACATAAAGGAAAGATTGATTTTACAAGCGCAAATGACAGTTTTTGTGAGATTATCATAATTTGTTTTTGATTTTTTTGAGAGGGCAAAAGACAGATATTTGGCTGAATGTCAAAACCATACAAACTTTTATTATTTTTAAGATGTAGAAAGGATAAATTACAGTTTTGGACGTCCATTTGAAATACATTTGCATTGTTTTAATGCGAAGATGAATGGGCAAAACAGCTTCTCCAAGTCCCATGATGTCGAATTAACTGTTCAATATGTAAGATTATTCGCAAATAATTTTTTTCTCAGTTGTTTTTTGTGCTATCTTAATGAAACTTGTCACGATTACTATTGAAAGGTGCTTCTTTAGTACAAAAAAATGAAAGAAATCGAACGAAAAATAAAAAAGTTTCAGTTGCGAAAATTACATGCTCCCTCAATAAGGTCGGTTATTCTGAGACGCCGGAATAAATACTGTAGGCAATGAGCTAACTTTTCGAGGAACGATAACGCCTAGTATTTCTGGCGCAAGTGCCTTATTGCCAAAGATCATCCGAGAGTCGTATGGCATACAATATGGTTACCATGTATGGAGTAGCCATTAAATGGAGCCAAAGAATTTTATCGTCAAACCTGCGACGGCAAACAGACTATGAATCGTTGGTCACCTGTGTATCAGGACGTAAGTCTTAACGTCAACACAGCCAGCTGTCAGTGTAAGAATGATAGACTTTTTCACACGGCATTATACGAGGATCAAGTTACGCAATTTCCCATTGAGGCGGTAGAGGCAGATATCAGGAAAGTTTTTGAGATGTATGGAACGGTGCATTAAATGCTCAACAAGGTGACGTGGGTGGCAGGAGGCGTCCTATGCTGCTGCCAGAGGAGTACTTTTCAACCTCAAAATGACTTTGAGGCACCCAATACCGTCCTATGTTTTATCTACAAACCGAATTCAGATTCAGGTTATGGTTATGTAACCCTAGGGCAACGACGTACGGCCGCTTATGTGGTGAGTAGGATCACATAGCGGCGCTTGGTGACAAGCGAAGACGTTTGCCTGGACCTGTGGTGGCGTCACAGCCCCTGCTTCAAAGGTGCAGGTGGGAACAAACATCGGACGTAGGCGTGGTGTCTGTGGAGTCGAGATATTGGATCGGGCAAACAAGACTGGTGGCGGTGAGTTTGGAGTCCCTCTCCAGCTGCCTGATAGGTGTCCGCCACCTGTGGATAATGAGAGATAGCATTACAGGAGAAGGTTCTTGAGATTGAGGAGGAATTGGTCGAGGTTTGAAAGACTTTGTCACCGTCCTAAGGGTGGACGTTACATCTGAGCGAGGTACATCCGGATAGTCATGGTTACCATAAAGTCGTGGACATGATAATTTCGGGACGTGATGGTGGTTTGGAGCGTCCGTTGAATCACTAAACCGTTCTCAGGTGGAGGTATGGAGGTTCATTAGAGTCAACACCTATCAAGACATGTAAACGATGACTGGGTCACGAGAAGAGGGCGGCTACATCAGAGTTCTGATGACGTCCTAACGCCTGCACAAAGGCCTGGGAAACAGACTGAGGGTGGAGTGTGAAGGGTAGTGGTGTAGGTGGTGGTAGCCATGATAGGAGGAAAGAGAGGGGGTGGAAAGAAAGCACCCTGAAGTGTCAAACTTAAAATTCAAGCACTTGGTTGTAAAGAGTGAAGAGAGGCGGCAGGGTGTGAAACTTTAAAAAGGCCTTAGGTGTAGTCAGTAAATGTTATGGGTTATGTAGTAGTATGAAGAGAAGAATGGTTTCATATTTTCCTGAATGAATCTAGAGTGGATTGTTGTTTCCTGCAGAAGCGATCAATTTTTAAAGAGGGTAGGGTGTTGGAGGTACTAGGATTTCGAGTATTTTTCCCTGCCATCTCCCCGCTAAAGGTGGGTGTGGGTATTTTAAAATTCAGGGAGAGTTCGCTTGCAGCCCGTTTTGTTTTGCAGAGGAAGTGAGGGTGGAGGGGGAAGGGGGGAGGGGAGGGGGGAGGGGGGAGGGGAGGGGGACGAGAGGGTGTTGCATAGTGGATGGGTGGTGGGATGGGTAAAGCGTTCTTTTTCAGAGTGTGTATGCGCCGGCATAAAAAATAACATACAGGTAAAGACTGATTTTGTGTGTGAGGATCTATGTGTTTTACTTAAGATCACTGGCCAGACGTAAGCAATAGTTGGTGGGGACTGGAATAGTGTAATCAGGGTGGTTGAATGTGGACCCAAAAGGGACAGGATATATTCTGATGGCTCTTAGGGATATTATATAATGGATTTTAGGTTTACGAGGAAGCCTTTGGGGGGCGGTGGTGGGAGACTGAATATACGTTTTGTTAGGAGTGGATATGCTAGAGACCAAGAGTGTACTTTTCTTAGGGAGTGAATTGAAATCGTTTCCATTACTGTTGAACTACAATATCAGAATCATAGGACAGTGGTGGTGGAGGAGGGGTGGTGGGATGCTCTCGGACATATATATAAGTTATTGGAAATTCAAATATAAGTGTGTTGGTGAGAGGAGTGGGGTTGGAGGGTTTTCCAGTCCTATTGGAGGGAGTCTCAGTGTGGAAGAACAGGGAGTGGATGAGCATTGTAACATTGGTGGGGATTTGTGTTGCAAAGGAAATGATTAGAAAGTTTTATGTGAGAGAAGGAAAACATATTAAATAATTTAAAATATGACTGGCTAAACCAATTAAGAGGATAGTTAAGAGGTTGCTGAAAGGGCGGGGATGGTTGGGGAAAATTTTCCTATGGATGAAAATAGCTGAAATAAAGGGAGGTTGAGGGTGTTGCAAAATGAAAGGTTTCAAGTTGTAAGGTGCAGGCAGGGGTGAAGAATTGCTTTTGGGGTCAGACAAGCTGACAGTGTTGTGTTTTGCAGCATCAAAAGCAAAGAGCAGGTGGTGACGGCTATCCCATATTAGAGGTAACGGAGATGGTTGGGACTTATAGAGCAGGGGCAGGAAATACTAACCAAGAAGGGGATGTGAGCGATGCCGGAGTCTTGGTACCAGAAGTATTTGGAAAAGTGGGGAGGGGGGGGGGTGGACGTGGGCGTTAACCACAAAGGTGTGTACGTATGTGATGTGTAGTTTTAGAAATAGTGGATAGAAGGCTTTAGTGGGGCTATTACGGCAGAGGAAATAGACATGCGTTAAAGGGAATGAGGAAGAGGAAATGCTCCGGGATATTGGACGGTCTCCCGGTATAATTTATATTTTACACAACATTGGACGCTAAAGACGGGGATTGAAGTTAGGTATTTAACGTATGAAGGAGAATGGGTAAGTTTGGTGAGGAGCAGGTACAGCATTGAAGTGATGGGTCCCGAAGGTCAAGGGCAGCCACCCTTCGGGAGTAACTGAGCCATATCAACTGAGGGTGTGCAGACTATAAGAGTTTTTGCAAAAATTATAGTTAATAGGGTTCAAATGTGTTTTGTGGGAAGGGGTCGTGTCAAAATCCTGTTTTGGGTTGCTGGGAATGTCGATGAATGAAGGACATGGTATTTACTGAGAATTTTTGAGGCAGCTATGGGTGGGGGTGGAGGGGCGGATTTGTTGGCTCTAGATTGGCAGGGAGCATATGAAGAGGGGAAAGGAGCTTTGCAGGTTATAATTAGGAGACAGGTTTTCGGGAGAAATAGTCCGAGTGGTAAATACGTTGTACAAGGGGGCCGAAAATGAGGATACAGATTAATGGGTGTTATGGGGGAGTGGAGACTGCAATGGGTAGAGGCTAGACAGGATGCACCCATATCCCAAATATTTTTGCGTGTTTCCAGGACCCCCTTTATTTATTAGAATGGGTTTGGAACGTAGCGTTATTACTCCAGTGAGGGAAGTGTGGGGGTGGGAGAGCCTGGCCGTTTATATTTGGATATGTTGACGACACCATACTGTTCTCATTCGTTAATGGAATGTCAATGTGAGTGTTGGACGATGGTTGTGCAATTATTTGGAAGATGCCACGGGTATGCAGGTAAATAGTGCGAATTCAAGGTGCATGGGGTTGGGTTCTTGGTGGGGGGTGGGGGGTGGAAAATGTAATGTTGTTAAAGAAATGGGGCGGTGTCTTTACAGATTTGTGGTAATATTAATATTTTATAGGGATGCCATGGGTTGCGGCGCAGGGTGGAAAACTCGGATAGTTTAGTTGGAAGGATCGTGGGGCGTCTAGGTGTTTTGAGACCCCAGACACCACACTCTTATACAGCGGAGTGATAGTCGTAAACATTTTTAATGTATAGTAAGGTTTGGTCATGTTTCAGCTGTGTTATCCCAATTACAGGGACAGGCGATTCCGGGGATTTCTAAAGACGGGTGTGTTTTTATTAAATGGGAATGTTGCGTGAGGGTGTAAACGCGGGGCAGTTGGAAGGATACACGACAGGCCAGGTTAGAGGTATCGAGGAATGGAAGTTGACATGGAATGCGAAAACGGATTTGAGTGGCCCGTGATGTTTGTTAGGGAACTGAGAAAGGTTCGTATAAGGATTGTGTAGGTTTGGCGCCCCTGTGGCCCCCTTGTATGTAGGTGCGTTTGTCCGCCAGTTGAGGGTTTGTTCCCCATGTATGCGGTTAAAGAGTATTTTTGGTTTAGATTTAGGTAAAATGAAGTTAAAAAAACCCTCGTGAGCGTGAGATGATTATTCGTATTTCTGCTGGGATCCTATCCGTCCTGGTGAGAAATTACAGAAACAGACAGGTTTGTGAGTAGGGTGGGGGGTGTGGTATCTGTGGAGGTATGAGACACGTTCCATGAAGTATACTTTTGTGAAGGGCTAGAGGAGGTTAGGTGCTGGTTAAGTAGGTTGTAACAGAGGGTGGTGGGCCGTGGTGGTGTCGGATCTGCATGCTTTAGTCTAGATAAGGGTGTGGGTTAGAGAGGGTGTCATAAGAAGCTTAGAATTAAATCATGGTAGATATAATATAAATAGGTTCGTGGGTGATGAGGGGAAAGGGTATAGTGAAAAGCGAAGAAGTTGTCTTGCGGTTACGTTCTATCGTACGAGTGTCGTAACAGATATATTGTATGGAGGAGTGTGGGCTCAGCAGGCTTTCTCAGAGGGAATAGAATGCAAACGTTAGGAATCATCGTAAATCTGTGAATTATAATGAGTGATGAACGTGATTTCATAGGTTGTGAGGGAGTCAGGGGGTCCACATCAGCGGGCTCGCCTCCTTGGGGGGGGGGGGGGTCGTGAGAGTGTTGTGAATTGTTGTTTGGGGGGGGGAAGGTTTCCTGATTTACACTGAGACTTTATGGCATCCTACCTTTTGGTTATCTTGCCAAGTTGGAGTAGAGCTCAAGGCTCGGTTAGATCATATATGAACACTTTTCAGGAATTTAGGTAAATAATATGAAGGTTTTTTTTTGTTTTTGTTTATGTAGTATTTTGCATGTTAAATCAGTCTTGTATTAGCACGTATTCTGAGTAATAAGTTCCTTTTGCGACATGAAGTTTTGTTTTAGTTTGTATTTATATAACTTCAGTGTTGTTTGCTTGATGAGTATATACTTATATACGTTTTTGCTTTGTGCATACAGTGCATCTGACTAATGTTGGGTTTTGTGAAACATATTTTGCGTGTGTGTGTTGTGTGTGGGTGTGTGTGTGTGTTTGGGGGGTGTGTGTGTGTGGTGTTTGTGTGTGTGTGTGTGTGTGTGTGTGTGTGTGTGTGATGTATCCCTTTCTATTGGTATTTGAGCCTTTGTAATTGGTCCAGGACGTTATGTTAATGACTTTATATATGTGATGATTCGATCTTTTTAAAGTTTATAATTATGGTCTGTACCCCTGATACCGAGTTTTGTGTCAACTGCTAAGTTCTTGATTGTTTAAGTTATAGTCTTTATGTAATAAACAGGACAAATTCTAGACAGTTTAGTGCCTAGTCCATTTTGTGCCCTGAGATTACGTATAGGGTTTATTGTAACAGTATTTCGCCTTCAGTTTTATGAGTGTAAGCTGTAGAATCCTATTTTATGTTTATTCGTATGTTATGTATATAGTAAAGCTGTATTGTTAGGATACGTATGTAATGCTAGAGTTTTGTTTTTTTGTTTAAATCGGAGGGATGGGATTTAATTGATATAACTTCTTTGTATATTTTCTTTCTAGGTGTATGAGCCTTTGTCAGATGTCATGTTTATATGTAAAATTTATATATATGAAGGTTTGGAAATTATGAATGTGTATATTATGTCAGTATCACGCCCTATGACATATTTTTTTTTTTTTGAAGTTATGCTCTTGCCTGTAGGTAGTTGTTGTATGTTTTGCAACAGTATCTTGCACATCATATAGGTGCAAATCCCTTTGACAGTTACTTAGATTGAGATCCACATACAGTTTCCTTTATTTTTATTTTTATGTAAACGTATTGATTTTAAATAAAATATACAAAAAAAAATCTTATATGGTGCTATAGTCAGTTATGGAATATGCTATTGTGTATTAGGTGTATATTTTGTACTAATATCTTGAGGTGAATGTGTTTAAAATTCCCTGTTATTTTTTATTGGTAGTGTTATGATAAGCTCCTGTAGAGTAATATCTAGTTGTGTAGGCTGTGAGTAGTATTGTGGAGGCGGAGTTGTAGTAAATTGTGGAGGCGGTGTTGTAGTAATGGGAGGCGGTGTTGTATTATTTGGAGGCGGTTTTGTAGTATTGTGGAGGCGGTGTTGTAGTATTGTGGAGTCTGTGTTGTAGTATTGTGGAGGCGTGTTGGTAGTATTGTGGAGGTGCGGTGTTTGTAGTATTGTGGAGGCGGTGTTGTAATATATGTGGAGGCGGTGTTTGTAGTATTGTGGAGGCGGTGCTGTAGTAATGTGGAGCGGTGTTGTAGTTATATGTGGAGGCGGTGTTGTAGTATTGTGGAGGCGTGTTGTAGTATTGTGGAGCGGTGTTGTAGTATTGTGGAAGCGGTGTTAAGTAATTGAGGAGGCGGTGTTGTAGTATTGTGGAGGCGGTGTTGTAGTATTGTTGGAGGCCAGTTTATTATTATTGTGGAGGCGGGTGTTGTTGTATTGTGGAGGCAGTTGTTGTATTATTGTGAGGCAGTGTTAGTAGTTATTGTGGTAGGAGGCGGTTTATGTAGTAAATTGGGGAGCAGTTTGTAGTAATTGGTGGAGGCGGTGTTGAGTATTGTGAGGCGGGTTTTATATGTGTGAGCCGGTAGTTGAGATTATTGTGGAAGTCGTTGTATGTAGTATTGTGGAGTAGGCGTGTTGTAGTATTGTGGGGCGTGTTGAAGTATTGTGGAGCGGTGTGTAGTATTGTAGAGGTCGGTGTTGTAGTATGTGAGGCGGTGATGTATATTGTGGAGGCGTGTTTGTTTGTATTGTGGAGGCGGTGTAGTAGTATTGTGGAGGCATGTTTGTATTAATGTTGGTAGGGGCGGTGCTGTCGTATTTTGGAGGGCGGTGTTGTAAAGATTGTGGATGCGGTGCTGTAGTATTGTGGGAGCGGTGTGTAGTATTGGTGGAGGTCAGTGTATTGTAGTATTGTTGTGGAGGAAGGCGGTGCTGTAGTATTGTTGGAGGCGGTGATAGTGTAATTGTTGAGGTCGGTGTTTGTAGTATTGTGGAGGCGGTGTGTAGTATTTGGGGGTGGAGGCTGAGTTGAAGTATTGTGAGGCGGTGTTGTAGTATTGTGAAGGCGGTGGTGATGAAGTATTGTGGAGGCGGTGTTGTAGTAATTATGTGGAGGCGGTGTTGTAGTATTGTGGAGGCGGTGTTGATAGTATTTGGAGGAGGCGGTGTTGTAGTATTGTTGAGGCGGTGTTTGTGTAGTTGTGGGAGCGTGTGTTGTATATTGTGGAGGCGGTGTTGATGTATTTTGGAGGCGGTGTTGTAGATTGTGGAGCAGTGTTGTAGATATTGTGGAGGCGGGTTGCTGTAGTAATTGTGGAGGCGTGTTGTAGTAGTTGTGGAGCGGTGCTGTAGTATTGTGGAGGCGTGTTGTAGTAGTTATGTTGGAGGCAGTGTTGTAGTATTGTGGAGGCGGTGCTGGAGTATGTGGAGGCGGTGTTGTATTGTGGGGCGGTGTTGTAGTATTGTGGAGGCGGTGTTGTATATTGTGGAGGCGGTGTTGTAATATTTGTGGGAGGCGGTGTTGTAGTATTGTGGGCGGTGTTGTAGTATTGTGGAGCGGTGTTGTAGAAATTGTGGAGGCGGTGTTGTAATTGGTGGAGGGCGGTGTTTGTAGTTTTGGGTGGAGGCGGTGTGTTGTAGTATTGTGGAGGCAGTGTTGTAGTATTGTGGGAGGCGGTTGTTTTGTGATATTGTGGAGGCAGTGTTGTAGTATTGTGGATGTGCGTGTGTTGTAATGTGGAGAGCGGTGTTGTAGTATTGTGGAGGCGGTGATTGTAGAATTGTGGAGGCAGTGGTTTTGTAGTATTGTGGAGTAAGGTTTGGTATTGGGAGGCAGTGGGTTGTAGTATTGTGGAGGCGGTGTTGTAGTATTGTTGGCGGCGGTGGTGTAGTATTGTGGAGGCGTGTGTTGTAATGTGAGGCGGTGTTGTAGTATTGTGGAGGCAGTGTTGTAGCTTAGATTTGGGGAGGCGGATGTTGAGTATTGTGGAGGCGGTGGTTGTTAGTAATTGTGGAGGCTGTGGTTGTATTGTGGAGGTGGAGGCGGTTTTTTGCAAGTATTGTGGGAGGCGGTGTTGTAGAATGTATAGGCGTGTTGTAGTATTGTGGAGATTTGGCAGTGTTTAATTATTGTGGAGGGCGTGGTTGTAGAATGTGGAGGCAGTGTTGTAGTATTGTGGAGGCGTGTGGTATAGTATTGTGTAGGCAGTGGTTGAAATATTGTGAGGCGGGTGGTGTAGAATTGTGGAGGCAGTGTTTAATATTTGTGGAGGCGGTGCAGTAGTATTGTGGAGGCAGGTGTTGGTAATATTGTGTGAGGGCGGTGTTTTAGTAATTGTGGAGGGCGGTGTTGTATAGTATTGTGTAGGCGGTGTTGTAGTATTGTGGAGGCGTTGTTGTAATATTGTGAGGCGTGTTTGGTAGTATTGTGGGCGGCGGTTATGTAGTATTGTGGAGGCGGTGTTGTAGTATTGAGGAGCGTTGTAGTAATATTGTTGTGGAGGCGGTGTTGTAGTATTGAGTAGGCGGTTTTTGTATTATTGAGGAGAGGCGGTTTTTTATATTGGTGGATGCGGTGTTGTAGAATTTGTGGGAGGCGGTGTTGTAGTATTGAGGCGGCGGGTGTTTGAGTATTGTGGATGCAGTGTTGTAGTATTGTGGAGGCAGTGTTGTAGTATTGTTGGAGGCGGTGTTGTATAGTATTGTGGAGGCATGTTGTATAATTGATGGATGCTGTGTTGTAGTATTGTGTAGGCCAAGTGTTGTATATTTTGGAGGCGTTGTTTAGTATTAGTTGAGTCAGTGTTTTAGTATTGTGGAGGCAGAGGTAGTAGTATAGTGGAGGCAGTGTTTTAATATTGTGTAGGCGGTGTTGTAGTATTGTGGAGGCCAGTGTTGTAATAATTGTGGAGTCGGTGTTGTAGATTGTGGAGGCCACTGTTGTAAGTATTGTGAGAGGCGTGTTGTATTATTGTGGAGGCGGTGTTGTAGTATTGTGGAGGCGGGAGTTGTAGTATTGTGGAGGGCGGGTGTGTAGTATTGTGGAGGCAGTGTTTGTAGTTATAGGTGGAGTCGGGTGTCGTAAGTATTGTGGAGGCCAGGGTTGTAATAATTGTTGTTTCGGTGTTGGTAGTATTGTGGAGGCAGTGTTGTAATATTGTGAGCGGTGTTTGTAGATTGTAGAAGGCAGTGTTGTAGTATTGAGGAGGGCGGAGTTTGAAGTATTGTGGAGGCAGTGGTTGTAATATTGTGGAGGCGGTGGTTGTAGATATTGGTGGAGGCAGTGTTGTAGTATTGTGGAGGCGGTGTTGTAGTATTGTGGAGGCAGTGTTGTAATATTGTGGAGGCGGTGTTGTAGTATTGTGGAGGCAGTGTTGTAGTATTGTGGTAGGTCGGTGTTGTAGTATTTGTGGAGCAGTGGTTGTATAATTGTGGAGGCGGGTGTTGTAGTATTGTGGGAGGCAAGTGTTGTAATAATTGTGGAGGCGGTAGTTGTATATTGTGGAGGCAGTGTTTGGTAGTATTGTGGAGGCAGTGTTGTGAGTATTGTGGAGGCAGTGTTGTAATATTTGTGGGAGGGCGGTGTTTGTAGTATTGTGGAGGCAGTGTTTTTTGTAATATGTGGAGGCGGTTGTTTGTAGTAATGTGGGCAGTGTTGTAGTATGTGGAGTCGGTGTGTAGTATTGTGGAGGCAAGTGTTGTAATATTGTGGAGGCGGTGTTGTAGTATTGTGGAGGCAGTGTGTAAGTATTATGGAGCAGTGTTGTAGATTGTGGAGGCGGTGTTGTAATATTGTGGAGCGGTGGTTGTAGTATTGGTGGATGACGGTGTTGTAATTATGTAGGCGGTTTTTGTGTATTGGTGGAGGGCGGTGTTTGTAGTATTGGTGGAGGCGGTGTTGTAGTATTTGTGGAGGCGGTGTTGTAGTATTGTGGAGGCGTGTTGTATATTGTGGAGGCCATGATTGTTTGTATTGTGGAGAGGCGGTGTGTGTAGTATTGTGAGGCGTGTTGTAGTATTGTTGAGGCGGTGTTGAAGTATTGTGGAGGCGGTGTTGAGAATTGTGGAAGTCGGTGTTGTAGTATTGTGATGCGGTGTTTGTAGTATTGTATGGAGCGGTGTTTGTAGTATTGTGTAGGCGGTGTTGTTGTATTGTGAGGCGGTGTATGTAGTATTGTGGAGGCAGTGTTGTAGTTTTTGTGAGGTGGGAGGCGTGTTGTAGTATTGTGGAGGCGGTGTTGTAGTATTGTGGAGGCGGTGTTGTTAGTAATTGTGGAGCGGTGTTGTAGTATTTTGGAGTGCGGTGTTGTATTATTGTGGAGGCGGTGTTGTAGTATAGTGAGGCTGTGATGTAAGTATTGTGGAGGCGTGGTTGTAAGTATTGTGGAGGCGGTGTTGTATTCTTTGTGGAGGCTGTGTTTGTAGTATTGTGGAGGCGGTGCTGTAGTATTGTGGAGGCGGTGTTGTATTGTGGGGGCGGTGTTGTAGTATTGTGGAGGCGGTGTTGTAGTATTGTGGAGGCGGTGTTGTAGTATTGTGGAGGCGGTGTTGTAGAATTGGTGGGAGGCGGTGTTTTGTAGTATTGTGGGAGGCGGTGTTGTAGGTTTTATTGTGAGGGCGGTGTTGTAGTATCAATCGTATCAATTCGCATCTGCTAGAAAAATGACAGGATGGATAATGAGAACCTTCAAAACTAGGGAGGCCAAGCCCATGATGACACTCTTCAGGTCACTTGTTCTATCTAGGCTGGAATATTGTCTGCACACTAACAGCACCTTTCAAGGGCAGCAGGTGAAATTGGCCAGACCTAGAAAATGTACATAGAACTGGGTGTTCACGGCGCGCATAACGGAGAAAAAACACCTCAAAACCTGGGAAGCACTATGATGTTTCCGAACCGGAATCCCTGGAACGCAGGAGGGAGAGATACATGATTAATATAACACCTTTGTAAAATTCCCAAGAGGGGACTAGTACCGAACTTCTTTGCACACGAAAACATCACTCACTATACGAAAGCGAAAAGACCTTGCAAACGATGCAACCAATCCCCCCAAAGAAAAGCAGGGTGTCACTGCATGTTAAGAGACCATACGAATAAGTGTCAGCCGTCCCGAGAACTGTGTTCAACTGCCTCCCAGCACACATAAGGGGGATTAAAAAACAGACCCCGGGCAGTGTAAAGCTGGCACGGAAAAGCCCCTAAAGTCATTTCCGGATCAGGGGGGTGTGGCCGACTTTGGTTTTGCGTCCCCAGCAGAACAGGGGTTATCGGGTTGTATCCCCGTATCAAAATAAAACAACTGATGAGAACAGAAAGAGGCGACAAACTAAAAAATTGGTCAAATAAGTGTTTTTTGTCTTCATTTCCCCAAAGGTAAGGGTTTTAAAAAGTTGGGAAATGATCAAGAAACCAGAATGATGGAGACTCGGGGGAAAAACTGCAACCTTGTTCAAGTTAGAGTGACTTAAGGGGGGAAAATCGCCAGGGGGTAATCCCCCGAAAATCCTTTACTTAATGTTTTTAAAAAAATAAGATTAGCCTTTAAGAATATCAGCGTCATTCCGGCCCTTTGAACAACAAATCAGCCCCATCTTGGAAAATGTGAAGCAAAAGCACGAAATCAATCGTAAAAATTGGTAAAAACCCAGGAGAAAGTTCATAAGTTGCAATGAGAAACTTTTTCCCAGGGCTAAAAATTTTAGCAGTGGGGAAGGTAGAGGAATGGAGAAACAAAAGGGGGAAAATAATAAATGAAGTGAATTAAAGGGATAGACAGTTAGGCTTTTTTGAAAAGGCGAGAACAGGTAAAAAGAGGTGCAGGGGGAAGTTAAAGACACGATGAGCCAAAGGTGTAAGGGAGGATTTTAAAATCGCGGATTTTTTGATAAAAATGCCTCGATGAAGAAGGGGGGGGAACGGGTTTCAAAACATTTTTAATGTTTAGCAACGATAAAACTACAAGGTTGGAAGGAGGATTTTAACAGAAATTAAAGGGGCGGACCAGGAGTAGTAAATTCGACACAGTAAATGTCAAGGCAGCAACATAATCGGTAAATTTCACAAAGATTTAAAAAAGATTAAAAAGAATTATTTAAATTTAAATAATGGTTAAATAAACCCTTGTTCAAAAATCTGGAAAACGGACAAAAATAATTCAGTTAACGTAAAAACCCACAATGATGCCTTAAAAACCCTATATAACACAGAAACAGATATAGGAAATCAAGTAATAGACGCAAAAGTTGAACGCAGCAGCAAACTTTGGTATTTTGGGGAAATTTGGGAAAACAGCTCAGAAAGCAAAGTTAAAACAGCAAAAAAAACCGCAATTGCGGGTCTAGGACAGAATTTTAATGAAAATGATCAAGACACTTATAAGAAAACCAAAATAAATGATTAAAAAAAAACTTTCATTATTTTCCCTTAAAAAATTTAAAAAGAAATCAGTGTAACTTCCAAAATTGTGTGAATTATACAAGGTTTAATTTCGCAGATGAAGGAAAGGAAGCCATAAAACATAAATTTTTCCAGCAGAGTGAAAGGCAGGTAACGGCGCGAGCACAGTACAGGGTTGAGCATGTGAAATAAAAATTATTATTAAAAAACAAAAAGAAGCGAAACCCACAAGGGATAAGAAGAAACTCAAAAATTAAAAAAACCCCCAAAGAATTCGGGGTTTTTAAGTAAAAATTTAACTGATAATTCACAGAATACGGAAAAAGAAATTTTAAGATTTATTGAAACAAGTGGATTTTTAAATTATTCCGAATGAAAATAATAATACTTTTAAAGTCAAAAAAAATTAAAAAATAAAAAATAAAAATAATAAAAGAAAAAAGAAAAATAAAAATTAAAAAATATACGAATTTTTATCATATTCCCCGAATGGATACCATTAAATAAGAGGCAACCCCTTTTTTAACGGTACCCTTTATTTAAAATAAGAGGCTCCCTGTTTTTTCTATTTGTTCCCTTTTATTTTTCGATTCATTTGGGCAGAAAGTAAAAAGCCCATCCAATAAGAAAAAATTTTTCGACACTTGTGTACAGAAACAAGGCTGAAATTCCCAACAAATTACTTTTTACGTTCCCCTTCCCCAAAATTTATGCAATTTTTTCCCCATTTCCTTCAGGGTCAATAATTCCAAAATCAGGTGGGTGGGGCCGTAAAAGTTCAAAAAAGGGTTAAAAAAACCGAACGGGGGGAGAGTGAAATTCAGGTCTTTTGGGTGCAGAGACATTTTGTGAAAAAAATTAATCTTTTTAAAAACGTAAAAAAAATTTTAAAATGCCTTTTTTTGAACGGTTAATTTTAATTATGAGCTCCCCTGACTAGGATATTTCCCGTTAAGTTCATTTGCGTGAGGGTAATTTATTGAGTAGTCAAATAAAAGAAATGGGAAAAGATGAATTATGTGCCCTAACTGGGGAATTCTCCCTTTATCGGGTTAATTTTTTAGCAAGACGGGTTTTTCCTAAAACAAAATTTACGTGCCATTGGTTTTCTATAAGTCTAAATTTTGATTTTATTTAAATTTAAAGTGATTTTAAATTTTCTTTAATTGTACGAAAGTTTTTTTTTGATTGACTTCAAAATATTTTGACGTTTTTGTTTTTTGGAATTGTTTAGAATAAGTCAAATTTGAAATTTTGGAAATATTTTAAAAAAAAATTGGATTAGGGAATCAATCGATTACTGAAAAATTTGTTCGGGTTCAAAAATTTAAAATTTGGGATTAATTAAAAAAAGTTTACCTTGAACAGAAAATTTTTAGTTTTTAATTGTTTTCCCTGTAATAATAATGAAAAATTTTTTTTAGCGTAATATTTCGTAATTTAAAAAGAAAAATTTTGTTTTTAAATTTTGAGTTGTAAAGGGGGTAATGTAATATGGCAAATTTTTATCAAAAATTTTTTTTAAAAAACTCCCCAAAAAAAAATTTTAAGGATTTAAAAGAATTTCAAAACAATTTCGAAAAAAAAAAAAAACGAAAAAAAAAAAACTTCCCTTTTTTTTAGCGTTTTTAAAAATTTCCTGAATGGGGAATGTTTAATATGGACACCTGATGCCCGGGGGCGTCCCTCAGCTCCAGGATTCGAACCACCGAGGGTTTTTTTTAAAAATTTAGAACGGCTATTCAACGGGTTCACAATTTTAAAACCGGTAACTATTTCTTGTGAAAGTTTGTAGAGGGAATTGACATAGCAGGTGTTCTGTATCAATTTTATTAGACCCTTTTTAAAACCCTTAGATCTGTACACAGCTTCATCTGGACTATTGCAGGGAAACCCCCGACCATTGAAAATGTTGTTTATATATGATAATGGTTATATATATCCCCATGAAGTGATTTGGGGGTAGTGTTGGTGATTTTGTGGTGGTAGTGGTAAAAGGGAAAGTTTTTGGGGGGACATTAAAACATTTGTACAACAAGATTAATATACATAAACCATGAAATGCATACAAAAAAAGTATTCATGCACAATTCCCCAAAATAAAAGCAATATATAGTTTTCCACTATCAAACCACAAAAAAATGATAAACTTTCATCTGCACAAAAGACATAAAACCAATTGGGTTATAGCCCCTAAATACCATAACACAGATGAATCATTAAAATGCACAAATTTTTTACATAAAAACAAACGCAAAAAATAAAAACATAATATTATTTTGTTCATGGATTCGGTATCCAACAAGCTTTGGTAGAGGGGAAGGAAAGGATGGGTAAGGTTGGAAATATGGAAAAGGTGGGAGGGGGTGAGAGGTAGGGTATAAAGGTAAGTGGCCCAACCCCCTTTGGGGTTTTTTTAAAAAAGGAGTAAAAAGATAAGAATTTTAAAGGGTTTTTAAAAACTAACCCCCAAGACATAGAATAAAAAAATTAATGACTCTGAATTTTTAGTAATTTTACAAGTTGCAAATTTTTTTTTTTTTTTTTTTTTTTTTTTTTTTTTTTTTTTTTTTTTTTTTTTTTTTGCGTTTGGGCACAACTAAATATTTATGGGGACAATGAAGGCAAAAAAATTTTCTGGCCATTTTAAAGAATTCCGTGACAAGGTTGGGGGCAGGGGGTGTCCACCATAGTAAATAGCAAAAAATTTTTACATTAGATTGTTAAATAAGATGTCCCCCAAAAGGGGGGCGATAAATTTTTCAGTAAACAAGGGGGTTCTGGTTTTACCCAATTTTCCCTTCATCGGGGAGGTTGTTCAAAATCATGGGTGGGAGGGAATAAATTTTTATTAAAAAACGCGGCCCCTTTGGGGGGAGAGCCCATTCTTTGAGTCCTGTGAGGGGGAGAAATTGTTAAAAATCCGTTTTTTTTAAAACCACTTTATAGGAGGTTCTCAAACGGGCATTTATTTTCTTCCCTTGTTTTAGAGTTGTTTCTTTTTGGG
Source organism: Cherax quadricarinatus (assembly GCF_026875155.1). Taxonomy (NCBI): domain Eukaryota; kingdom Metazoa; phylum Arthropoda; class Malacostraca; order Decapoda; family Parastacidae; genus Cherax; species Cherax quadricarinatus. The sequence goes on from NW_026490176.1 coordinate 19,420, forward strand.
GTGTAAAGGCTAAAATTTATGGCTGAAATTATCTTTTTGTATGTTAAAACTGCCTTTTTTTACTCTGTCTCTCCTCCGGGCATCGGTAATGAAGCGAAAAGCTCTATTCTGGCCCCCTTTTGTAACCGTGCAATTTGCTTTGTTTTTAAATGACGGGGAAACACAATTTTTCGAGTATAGGCCCTTTAATTAACTTTTTATACAGATTTTTTTGACATGTTGAGGGGCTTAAATTAAATTTCAAAAAAGAGATTTAAAAAAGCCCGGGCTTTGGCTGTGTTAAATTTTTTTTTAGTTACATGAGATTTTTAGGGGAAAGCGCCTGTCTTTTTAAAAACCCAAAATTTTTGTTGGGGTTTTTCTAATGGCTACAGATGTACCTCTGTTTGGAGATCCCTTTTGCTTTATCTTCAATTTTTGATGAAAAACATCCATCGGCTAAAAAAAGGGCCCTTGTCGGGTTTAGTCGAAATTCTCCACTTTTTTTCCCCCAATTTGGGGATGTGCAAAATTTTCAATATTCTTTTTTTCTATGCCCTCTCTCATACTTGTTTTTCCTGTTACCGGGTTTTTTGATGAAAACCAAAATGAATAACATCATCTGCAAACTGTGTCACAATCGTATCACAAAACCTGGTTGAAAAGGTAAATTCACATAAATGTTGAACAGAAGTGGACGAGACAAGAACCTTGGGGACCCCAAAGCCGTGGTAAAAAAGGCTCTGTCGACCTGCCATGAAAGGGGGGAAAGATTTTTTTTTGGGTTAAAAAATTATATTTTACTTTTAGGAAAGCCATTAGGGCTGGTAGGTCAAGAATTGTATATAAAGGCCATAAATGCCATAAGCTATCAAAAGCTTTATGAACATCCCCTGGGGGAAATTTAAAGGGCAATTTCCCCCTATTTTTGGGACTTGCAAAAGTACCCGAAAATAACATTTTTTGCATGATTGGTTCCTCTATGTGTTTCTAAACCAAAATTTTTTTTTTCAGTAAAAAAAATGATTAAAACCCGCATAATAGTTCAATCTGTTGGAAATGAAATTTCCCCAAAAAACTTTTCCAGTGACTTCAAATAAAAAATAGGGCCCTTTTGTTCCCAGGGTTTGGGGGAAGGGCTTTATTTGGGTTTTTCCAAGAAAAATCATCCAAACAAATTTTTAAAAAAAAACTGGAAAAAAGTCCCTTTAGGGCCCAAATTTGGGATTAAAAATATTTACCAAAGAAAGTTTACAATTTCCCAGGGAGGTTTCTTTATTTGTTTCAATTTTTATTTTCCCGAGAGGGGCCGGGGGCCCATTTCTCATTCATTTCCCAAAAACCTTACTTATCCCCTATTAAGTTTAAAAGGTCCAAATAAGGGGGGTTGGGGATCTTCAAAGTTTAAGTATCGAAGGGAAAAGGGGTTTTGGGTTTTAGATCATCCAAGTTCTAAACTCTCCCATTTTTTTTTTTTACCCCCAAAGGAAAAAAAAAATTGGAAAAATTAAAAAGTTAAAAATTTACGAAATGTTATTGTGGAGAGAATTTCTTCCCCCACATCACCCATCAAATTAGCCTGGGGCCTGTGGATCGGGCAATTTTTAAATTTTAACAACTTCTCAACCTCAACATTTAAGGTATAACTAGGGATTTTGGAGCCTTGTGCTTTGGCCCCCAAAATTTTTCGGAAACTTTACTCCAAAATTTTTTCTGGTTCACGTTAAAATGATTTTCTTGAAGAACTAGAAATTTTCCCTAAGGGCCCGTTTTTGATGACTAATCATGTTAATTAAAATTCCCTTTCCTTTTAAACGGTTTCAGTGTAGCTACTGGTGGTTGTCGCTTTTAAAAAAGGGCCCTTTGACATTCTGCTTGTAATTTCTTAAATTGTCCCCAATTTCCCCAGGGTTTATATTTTTGGTAAAATCTTTGGGGGAAGCTAATTGACAAGTTTCATTAGTAACTTCAATTTTTCGATTAAGCAAAGGGACCTGTTGCAAACAAACAATTGGGATTGGAAGGTAGATTTTCCAATGAAAAACAATTTCAAACCACCCCCCCGAAATTCCCTGAAGGGGGCAAAACCTAGGTTAAGATTGGGTTGGGAAGTTACAGGTTTTCAAAATGGAAAGTTTGTATTGTATTAAAACAGGGATTGGCGATCCTCTTTCCACAGGAGTATACGACAGGGGAAGAGGTCCAGTCTCTTTTTTGTGAGTACTATATCTGGTGTCCCGGATGGGGTCCAATGTACGATTTAAGAATGGGCCTTAAAATGACAAGTTTCTGCTGTCAGATATTAAAGAGTTGTTTTCCTTTTAAGTCACCCAGGGAATACCACTCCACAGTTAAAGGGGGGGGGGGAGAGTTTAAAATCCCCCGCAGATTTTGGAATATTTCGCTTAATACCCATTAGAGGAAATTTTACTCTATAATTTTTGTCTGGGGGAAAAAATATCCAGTTCCTTCCTAGTTGTCCAGAGACTTGTCATTTTATTGCAAGAATTTTCTTCACCAAAATGAATTTTTAAATGTAACCTAATTTAAAAAAGATGGCTACACCCCTAAAGGGTCCCTCGATTTTCTCACGTAAGTACCCCTAATTTAATATGTTGTCAACTCTTGCGTGTTGTTCAAAGTTAAAACGGATTGAATTATGTATTCAAACCCAAGAAGGTAAGGGTTAATTTAAATAAAAGTTGAACATTAAGTTTTGGAAATTTGTATCCCCATTATTTCTTTCACTGGAAGTTTGGTGAGCTTGTATTTCTTTTACTGCTTTGGGAAGGCGGGTGGGGTTTTAAACACGGGGGGGCCCTTTCCGGGTCACGAAAAGACGGGAAAACATCTATTTAAAAAACACATAGGCATGTATCATCGGCTGATTAACCTATTAGGTTGTAGGGGTTGAGTGAGCTTCTAGCCCCGCCTTTCTTAGATCCGCCACTTGTCGAACTCCCCCTTTTTTCCTCGTGGGTTCTATCGACCGCTCTTGAAATATGCATGGGAAAATGCCCCCACCACACTTCGTAAGTCTTCTTTCCCCCGACCACTCAGACGAAGAAAAACCTCTTTAAATCCAGTTTTCCCCTCTCAAACGTCTCTGTTATCATGCCCTCCCAGTTATTCTGTTCTCCAGTGTATTAGATTTAATTCCCTTAAGCTTTACTCATGGCTATTACCAGAGTTCTGGGAATAATTTCATTACATACCTCTGCATTTCCCAGCTTTTTTTTACATTTTCTCAGGGGGGAATACTTGTTTTGTTCATACTTCAAAAAGGATCTTACATTTTGTCAAATTTCCTTAAGACACATTCAATTTGTTTAGGACCCTTAACTGTAACTGATGTGTATGTGTGGTTTTTTGTTGTATGTATTTTGTGTAATGCAGTAGTTACATATGAAGGTACGGGTGGTTCTTT
>NW_026490187.1:0-24196 GCF_026875155.1 Cherax quadricarinatus
TTCTCCCCTGGCAGGTTTTGCTGTTTCTCCCACATGACTTTACGTCCTCCAGGTAGGTACTTGTGTCTTCCACACTAACTTTTACTGTCTCTCCGGGCAGGTATTTTTTGTGTCTCCCCACTGGAAATTACTGTCCCCGGGGGCCCCCCTTTTGGCAGGTATGTTGTGTCTCCCACACTGGCATTACTGTCTCCGCTGGCAGGTATGTTGTGTCTCCCACACTGGCATTACTGTCTCCGCTGGCAGGTGTGTTGTGCCTCCCACACTTGCATTACTGTCTCTCTTGGCAGGTATTTTGTGTCTCCCACACTTGCATTACTGTCTCTCCTGGCAGGTATCTTGCGTCTCCCACACTGACATTACTGTCTCCCCTGGCTTCTTCTTTTCCGGTTTCTTATGACCAGAGCTTTGGTAAGATGGGTAAGGAAGAAGGATGGGTAAGGATAGAAATATTGGAATCGGTTGGGAGGGGGGAGTGAGGTAGGATATTAAAGGGTGGGAGTGGAAGTGAGGTAGGATATAAAAGGGTGGGAGGCGGGAGTGAGGTAGGATATAAAAGGGTGGGAGGGGGGAGTGAGGTAGAATTTGAAAGGGTGGGAGGGGGGAGTGAGGTAGGATATAAAAGGTAAGTGACACAACCACTTTGGTGCAATTTAAAAAGTTTGTAGATGAATGGTTCAGAGAACCGACATGTTGATAAATTAGACACATGTGCAACTCTTGGGTATCTTTATTGAGGAAACGTTTCGCCACACAGTGGCTTCATCAGTCCATACGTAGGAGAAACTTGAAGAACAGGAGGAGAATGAGGTAATCAGTCCCTCAACCTTGAGTCGATGTGTTCAGTCCATCAATCTTGAATAGAATACGGCATATGAGCGGAGAAGCAGCTTATAAACCGTATAGCAGGAGAGGTGCAGCAGTCATAGGTGGTGTCACATTTGTTCAATGTGGAAGTAGGTCGTGCCCAAGAATTAGGAAAGGGCGAAGAAATCCAAAAGTATAAAGATCCCAAGAAGTTGCAGTGCCTGACGGGTTTGTAGATGAATGGTTCCGAGAACCGACATTTGAAAAATTTTAGACACATGTCAACTCTTGGGTATCTTTATTGAGGAAACGTTTCGCCACAGAGTGGCTTCATCAGTCCATACGTATGGACTGATGAAGCCACTGTGTGGCGAAACGTTTCCTCAATAAAGATACCCAAGAGTTGCACATGTGTCTAATTTATCAATTTAAAAAGTGTATGTGGAATATTAGAATATTCTTGAAGGGGTATAATACTAACCCATCAGAGTCACATAGATATAACACATATATAACGGTACATGAACAGAATTATTGGTAGTAGAAAACAAAGAAGTTAATAACAATGATAGAAAGCTGAAAGACTGTAATGCTTGTATCAACCCGTCTAGTCGTGAGCAAGGCGCCAAGGTATGCCCATGAAGCTAGGTTACGTAAAGCACTTGCGTACCATGTACCAGGGTTCGTAGGCCGAGTCTCCTTCATCCAGAAGATCATATAATAAATATATAAATATATATATATAAATAATATAAATATATATATATATAAATAGAAAATATAAAAAATATATATATATATATATAAAATATATGCAATAATTCGCGAGAGCATGCGAAATATACACAAACACTGAACTCAGGCTGAAAGGAGACTCGAACCTACGAACCTTAGGACAAGGTACGCAGTGCTTTACCAATTCTACCCAACACTGGCCAATCCCTTGGCGTGAAGCAGGCGCTACACGTTTGATCCAAGGCAGCCACTATCAGGAGATATTCTTACACTTTTCATCTCATCCCCTGCATGCATCAGCCTTAACTATAGATTTGAGACAATGCAGGAATTCGCGAGAGCTTGCGAAATAATACACCAACCTGATCTCTGGTCGAAGGAGACTCTAACTACGAACCATAGGACACGGTACGCAGTGCTTTACCAATCTACCCACCTTGGACCATACCTTGGCGTGGAAGCATCCGCTACCGATAGATCCAAGGCCGCCACATTTCAGGGAGAAGGCTTACAGCTTTTCAACTCATCCCCTGCATGCAACAGATCAGCTTACTTAACTGTTTGTACTCAAAAAATTTCTTATTATCAATTTTAAAAAATTTTCTTGACAGAGACTCTCCCACACTCATCTGCTCTCCTTTTTGCACTCTCTCCCACTCTCTTCACTTTCTTTACTCACCAACATACCTACCTCTTCCTTATAACACTTCAGCTTTGTAAACCCTCTTCAATAAGCTACCTTCTTTCTCTTTAACACAACCTTACTTCATCATTCCACCAATCACATCCATATTACTTCATCATCCACAAATCACATCCTTTACTTCATTCCATACCACCAAATCACAAACCTTTACTTCATCATTCCACCAATCACCAAGTACTGTGGTTGAAAATCCATGTAACCATAAAAGTTTTTCCTTCTCCTTATCAAACAACAGCATAATTATGAATTATTTGATAATTTGTACGATAATTTAGGTCCATATTTTTTAATTAAATCTAGAAAAGAGATGAAAAAAATAATTTATTGACTTTCTATAAGAGCTAGTTTGGTTGAACTTGAATTAATAGTTAATCTACTCTACAGAGTTATAAATGCCTCTTGAACTAAGTATTAAGACTTCCTTCCTCTTCCTCGTATCAAGCATATTTCGTGCCTAACCTAGCTACAACTGCTGTACTACTACTGCTACTATTAGACTACTATTATCCAACTACAACTACTACAGCAGCTTCTAACTATATACTACTACTAATACAAAATCACTACTACTAATAATAGTATACTACTGCTGCTACTACTAATATTATACTACAGCTACTACTACTACTAATACTATACTACAGCTACTACAACAACTAACCTATACTATCACACTAATACTAAACTATCTATTACTACTAATACTAATACAATACTACTAAAAATACTACTACTATACTACAATAATAATATACTAATACTACTATACTTCTAATACTATACTTTCACTACTGACTACTATACTAAACTACAACTACTATTACTATACAATAACCAATGCTACTACTACTCCTAACTAATCACTATACAATTACAATACTCTACTACTAATACAATTCTACTGCAGTTTACAACTTCTACAAAACTAATACTATACTACTGCTACTACTGTTTCAACTACTACTATACTACAACTATTACTACTACACTATTATTTAAAACTATACTACTACGATAAATACAAAACTACATTAACTACTACACTATTACAACTACTTACTATTCCACTACTAAATTCCTACTAACTGTACTACTACTACCAGCCAATACTTACTACTAACCAGTACTATACTACATACTATTACAACTACTAAACCATCTAATACTACTAATACCATACTATACTACTATACCATTACTATACTACTACTACCAGTACTATACTGCTACTACCAGTATAATACTACTATACCAGTACTATACTACTATACCAGTACTAAACTACTACTACCAGTACTATACTACTATACCAGTATTATACTACTATACCAGTACTACACTACTATACCAGTACTATACTACTACTATACCAGTACTATACTACTACTAAACCAGTACTATACTACTATACCACTATACTACTATACCAGTACTATACTACTACTATACCAGTACTATACTACTACTATATGAGTACTATACTACTACTATACCAATACTATACTACTATATCAGTACTATACTACTATACCAGTACTATACTTCTACTATACCAGTACTATACTACTACTGTACCAGTACTATACTACTATACCAGTACTATACTACTATACCAGTACTATACTACTACTATACCAGTACTATACTACTACTATACCAGAACTATACTACTACCATACCAGTACTATACGACTATACCAGTACTGTACTACTACACCAGTACTATACTACTATACCAGAACTATACTACTACTACCAGCACTATACTACTACTACAGTACTATACTACTATACCAGTACTATAATACTATACCAGTACTATACTACTATACCAGAACTATACTACTACTATACATAATATACTACTACACCAAATTATACTACTATCACCAGACTATACTACTAACAGAAAACTATAGTACTATAACCAGAACTAAACAACTATACCAGTAGAATACTATTAATACCAGTTCTAACAACTATACCAGTAAACTATAACTACACACAAGTACAATAACTACTAACAGTAACTAAGCTACTACTATACCATTACTATACTACTACTAACCCAGTACTATACTACTACTATACCAGTACTATGCTACTACATCCAGTACTAAACTACAACTAAACCAGTACAATACAACTATAACCAGTATATACTATACTATACCAGTACATATACTACTACTACCAATACTATACTACAACTACTACCATTACTATACTACTAAATACCAGTACTATACCTACTGCTACCAGTCCTATACTACATACCAGTACTATACTACTAAACCTCGTACTATACCTACTCCTTATACCAGTATATACTGCAATACCAGTACTATACTACTATACCATTAACTATACTACTATACCAGCACATCCTGCAATACCAGTACTAAACTACTAAAACAATACTATACCACTACTATACCAGTACTATAACTATACCAAGTACAAACTACTAACCGTACTATATTAAATATACCAGTACTATACTACTACTATACCAGTAATATACTACTACTACCAGTCCTATACTACTACTACCAGTACTAAACTACTATACCAGTACTATACTACTATCAATACTATACTACAACTATACCATACTATACTACTACTATTCAGTACTAACACTACCATACCAGTACTATCACTATACCAGTACAATACTACTATACCAGAACAACTACTATACCAGTATTATACTACTATACCATAACTAAATACTTACTGTACCATACTATACTACTAACCAGTACTATACTACTATACCAGTATTATACTACTAACTACCAAAACTATACAACAAGACCATACTAACCTAACTATACCATACACAATGCTACTAACCAGTTCCTATACTACTAAACAGTACTATACTCTATAACCAGTACTATACTAATACTACCAGTACTATACTACTACTACCAGTACTATACTACTACTACCAGAACTATCCAACTATACCAGTACTGAACACTATACCAGTCCTATACTACTACTACCATACTATACACTCTATACCAGTACTAAACTACTACTAAACCATACTATACTCTACTATATACGCAGTACTAACTACTATAATTAGTACTATACTACTATATACCAGTACTTAAACTACAATACAGTACTATACACTACTACCAGTACTATACTACTACTAACCATACTAATCCTACTACTACCAGTACAATATTACTAAACTATACCAGTACTATACACTATTACTACCAGAACCTATACTACTATACAAGCACTAAACATACTATACCAGTAACTATACTACTATACCTGTCCTATACTACTATACCAGTACTATACTACAATACCAGTACTTTTGCTTACAATACCTACTATACAACACAATACCAGTACTATCTACTACTACAGTAATATCTACTATACCAGTCTATGGCTACTATACAGTACTATACTACTACTACCAGTACTATACTACTACCATACTAAGCTACTACTACCATAGATACAACTACAGTACTATACTAACACTACCATATTATACTACTATACTAGTGCTATACTACCTATACCAGTAACAATTCTACTAATATACCATACAATACTACTACTATACCAGTATACACGACTAAAACCAGTACAACTACTATACAAGTACTATACAACTATACCAGTAGTATGCTACCGTACAAGTAATATACACTGTAACCAGTACATACTACTATACCAGTACTAAACACGAACCATTACTATACTAGAACAGAAAATACAACAACCATACTATACACTATCCCAGTATTTACTAACTATACATACTATACTACTCTATACCATACATACACTACTCAACCAAACTATACACTACCATACCAGTACTATACTACTATATAGTAACTATACTCTTATACCAGTACCTATACTAAAAAAAAACTATACCAGTACTATACTAACTACTACCAAGTACGATACTACTTACTACCATACTATACTACTACTACCAGTCCTATACTACTATACCATACAATACTACTAATACAACAGTACTATAAACAACAAATACAAGCACTAAACACAATACCATACTATACTACTATCTACTATACCAGTACTATACTACTATACCATACTATACTACAAAACAAGTACTTTTGCTACTATACCATACTATACAACACAATACCATACTATTCACTACAACCAGTACTATCTACATACCAGTTAACATCACTATACCAGTACTATACTACTACTACCAGTACTATACTACTACCAGTACTATGCTACTACTACCAGTACTATACTACTACCAGTACTATACTACTACTACCAGTATTATACTACTATACTAGTGCTATACAACTATAACCCGTAGCATTCTACTAATATACCAGTACTATACTACTACTATACCAGTACTACACTACTATACCAGTACTATACTACTATACCAGTACTATACTACTATACCAGTATTATGCTACTGTACCAGTACTATACTACTGTACCAGTACTATTCTACAAAACATACCATACTATACTACGATAACCATACTAATACTAGTTTTAAACCCAGTACTATACTACTATACAGTCCAAAAACTACTATACCAGTATTACGTTTTATCTATACCAGGACTATCTACTACTAATACCACACGATACTACTACTATACCAAGTACTATGCTACTATTACTGTACTAATTACTACCATACCAGTACTATACTACACAAAATCGTAACTATACTACTTCTCCCATAACTGTTCTACTATACCATACTATATCCTATACCAGTACCATCCAGTACTATCTACTATAACCGGTACTAACTACAAAACCAGTAATCTATACACATACACCATTACTATACTACTATTCCATACTGTACTACTACATACCAGTACTATACTACTTTATACCATTACGATACAACTACCCGTACTATACTACTATAAAAGTACTGTACTCCTACTATACCATACTGTACAACTACTATACCCAGTACACACTACTATACCAGTAAATATCCTACAATACAGTACTATACTACTAACCAGTATTAAACTACATACCAGACATCCAAACTATACCAGAACTATACTACTATACAATACTATACTAACAATAACAGTACAATACTACCGAGGTACTATACAGCAATACCATACAATACTACTACTATGCCAGAACAATGCTACTTATACCAGTACTATACAACTACTAAAACTGTACTATACTACTAAAACCCAGTACTATAACTACTATCTATAACCAGTACTATCAACTACTACTCTACCATACCAGTACTATACAACTTACTATAACCATACTATACTACAACTATACCAGTACTATACTAGTATACCAGTACATACTACTATACCCATACTATACTACTAACCAGTACTATACTACTCCTATACCAGTACTATAACTACAACTATTTCCAGTACTATACTACTACTACTACCATAACGTACACTATAACAGTATCAATACTACTACTACTAACAGTCCTATAGCTACTCAACCGCACTATACTACTATACCATAACTATACTACTATACAGTACTATAACAACTATACCCTACTAATACTACTAAACCAGACAATACAACAATACAGTATATACTACTTTACCCTACTATACTACAATATCCAGTACATACTACTATATACCAGTACTATCTACTAAACCTGTACTATACTACTATACCAGTACTAATACACTATAACCATACTATCAACTTACAGTACTATACTACTATTCCATACTATACTACTTTAACCAGTACTATACTACTATATCATATTTCTATACTACATACAGCACTATACTACTATACCATACTAAACTACAAACCAGTACTATACCAACCTAATACCAGTACTATACAACTATACCAATAAACTATACTACTATACCAGTACTATACAATTATACAAGTCTATACTCACTTCAAGATCTATACCAGTACAATACTACTCATACCAGTACTATACTAACTATATCAATACTATACTACTATACAGTACTATACTAACTGTACCAGTACAATACTTCTATACAAGAACCTATACTACTATACCAGTACTATCTACTAAACCAGTACTATACTAACAATACCAGTACTTACTACTATACCAGTAACTATACACTATACCAGCACTATACTACTATAACCAGTAACTATACCACTATACCATACTATACTACTATACCAGTACTATACTACTATACCAGTACTATACTACTATACAAGTACTATACTACTATACCAGTACTATACTACTATACCAGTACTATACTACTATACCAGTACTATACTACTATACCAGTACTATACTACTATACCAGTACTATACTACTATACCAGTACTATACTACATACAGTACATACTACTATACCAGTACTATACTACTATACAAGAACTATACTACATATACCGAGAACTATACTACATACCAGTACTATACTACTATACCAGTACATTCTACTATACCAGACAATACGACTAATACAAGTACTATCCTACTATACCATACTATACACTATACCAGTACTATACTACTATACCAGTACTATACTACTATACCAGTACTATACTATATCAGAACTATACTACTATACCAGTACTATACTACTATACCATTACTATACTACTATACCAGTACTATACTACTACTATACCAGTACTAATTACACTATACCAGTACTATCCGACATACCATACTATACTACTTACCAGTATTAAACTACTATACCATACTATACTACTATACCAGTACTATACTACTATACCAGTACTATACTACTATAACAGTACTATACTACTGGTACTATACTGCTATACCAGTACTATACTACTACTATGCCAGTACTATGCTACTATACCAGTACTATACTACTACTATAACAGTACTAAACTACATATCAATACTATAACATACTATACCATACTATACTACTACCAAACCAGTACTATACTACTACTTACCAAACTATACACTACTATACCGTACTATACTATAAACCAGTACTATACGACTATACCAGTACTATACTAAATACCATACTATACTATACTCCTAAACAGTACTATACTAAACTATTTACCATACTATACTACTACTACTACCATACTACACTAACCATACTATACTACTACTACTACCAGAACTATACTACTATACCAGTACTATACTACTATACCAGTACTATACTACTATACCAGTACTATACTACTATACCAGTACTATACTACTATACCAGTACTATACTACTATAAACCAGTAACTATGCTACTAATACCAGTTACGATACTACTAGACCAGTACTATACTACTATACCATACTATACTACTAAACCATTACTATACACTATACCAGTACATACTACTATACCAGTACTATACCCTACTATCCCATAATAACTACTATTCCAGTACTAACTACTATACCAGTACTATACTACTATACCAAACTATACTACTATCCAGACTATACTAACTATACAAGAACTAACCTACTATACCAGTACTAACTACTATACCAGTACAACAACTAACCAGAACTAATACTACAATACCAGTACTATACTAAGCAAACTATACGACTATTACCGTTACATACTACTATATACATACTATACTACTATACCAGTACTAGAATATACTATACCATACTAATACTACTAAACCAGTACTAAACTACTTTACCATACTAAATACAACTATACCAGTACTATATACTATACAAGTACTATACTATTACTACTTTATCAAGTTTCTATACTACTACTAACCAATACTATAACTACTATACCAGTACTATAATACTACTAACCAATACTATATACGCTACTAAAACCAGTACTATACAACTATATCAGTTCTATACTACTACAGTACCAGTACTATACTACTATAACCATACCATACTACTAATACCATAACTTATCTACTATACCAGTACTATACTACAATATCCGAACTATACTACTATACCATACTATACTACTATACAGTACTATAAGACTATACCATACTATACTACTATACCCGTACTATTCTAACTATACCAGTACTATACTTCTATACCAGTACTTTACTACTACTATACCAGTACTATACTACCTATACCAGTACTATACTACTATACCAGTACTATACTACTATACCAGTACTATGCTACTATACCAGTACTATACTACTACTATACCAGTACTATACTACTACTATTCCAGTACTATACTACTACCAGTACTATACTACTATACAAGTACTATACTTCTACTATACCAGTACTATACTGCTACTACCAGTACTATACTACTACTACCAGTACTATACTACTACCAGTACTATACTGTTACTACCAGTACTATACTACTATACCAGTACTATACTACTACTACCAGTACTATACTGCTACTACCAGTACTATACTACTACTACCAGTACTATACTTCTACTACCAGTACTATACTACCATTACCATTACTATACTCCTATAACCGTATTATACAAAAAATACTACTATACAAGTACTATACTACTAATAATCCAGTATATACTACTACACCCGTACTATCTAAAACACCAGTACTAATACTTCTATACCATACTATTCTACTACTACCTAGAACTATACAACTATACAATACTATACTACTACTACAAGTATATACTACTACTACCATACTATACTACTACTACCAGCCTATACTACTATACCAGTACTAAACTACTATACCAGAACCTATACTACTACTATACCAGTACTATACTACTACTATTCTAGTACATACTACTATTACCATGCTATACTAACTACAACCCAGTACTATACTGCTATACTAGTTACATACTACTACTATACCATACTATATACTGCTACTACCAGTACTTATAACTACTACCATACTATACACTACTACCATAAATATAACAGCACTCCAGTAACTATAATTACTATACCATACTATACTACTACTACCAAGTACAATACTGCTAACTACCAGAACTATACTACTACCATACTATACTACTACTACCAGTACTATACTACTAAGTACCAGTACTATACTACTAAACAGTACTAAACTACTATACCAGTAACTATACAACTACTACAGTACTATTACTAACTACTACCTACCAGTACTATCCTACTATCCCATTACAATACTACTACTACCCAGAACTCAACTCTATACCAAGTACTATACTACAACTACCATTACTATACGACTACCAGACCTAAACTACTATAACCCCCAGTACTAACTACAATACCAGTACATACAAATACCATACCATACTACTACACCAGAACTATACTACTATACCAAAGTACAGTACTAACTATACCATACTATACACTACTACCAGTACTAATTCCTACTACCATACAATACAACTATACCAGTACTATACTAACTACCAGTACTATACTACTACTCCAGTACTAAACTACTAACTACCAGTACTATTCTAACTACACCAAGTGCTATACTACTACTACCAGAACTATACAACTATACCGTACTAAACAAATAATACCAGTACTTAGTTCTACTACCATTACTATACTTCTACTACCATACTATTCCACTACTACCATACAATAACAACTATACCAGTACTAAACACTATACCATACTATACTACATCTACCATAACTAAATTGCTACTACTACCATAAATTCTACTACGACCAGTACTATACAACTATACCATCCTATACTCAACTACAACCATACTATTCAACTACTACCATACTAAACTACTATACCAGTACTATTCTACTAGTACCAGTACAATACTACTACAGTACTATTCTACTACAACCTAAACTATACTAATAAACCATACTAACTACTACTACCAGTACTATATTACTATACCTTACTATTCTACAACTACCACTACTATACTACTAAACCATACTATAATACTACTTTATACCTACTATACTACTACTACCAGAACTATACTACTATACCAGTACAATACTACTATAACCATAACTATACAACTACAATCAGACTATACTCCTAACCAGTACTATACACATACCGTAATATACTACTACAACCAGTACCATACTATACCATACTAAACTACTATACCAATCAGTACTACTACTACCTAGTACTATACTACTACTGCCATACTATACTACTATACCCAGTACTATACTACTACAACCATACTATACTACTACTTCCAGAACTATTCTACACACCATACTAACTACTATACCCGTACTATTCTACAACAACCATACTATCACCACATACCATACTATTCTACTACTATCCACTACTATACTACTATACCTACTATACTACAATACCGGTACTATAACTACTACTACCAGTAAACTATACTACAAATAACCAGTCTAATACTACAATACCAGTACTATACTACTACTATCAGTACTATACACTAAACCCATTACTATACTACTAAACCAGTACTATACTTCTACTACCAATACTAAACTACTCTACCAAACTATACACTATACCCATACTATCCTACTACTACCCGTACTAACTACTATACCCGTACTAAACTAAAACTAACCTTACTATTACTACTTACTAACCATACTATACTACTACTAACCATTACTATACTAACTACTACCAGTACTAGACTACTATACCAACAAAATACTACTACTACCCCTACTATACTACTTACTACAGTACTATACTACTAATACCATACTATACTACAACACCAGTACTAAACTACTACTACCATTAATATTCTACTATTCCCAGTACAAACTACTATCCCCTTACAATACAACAACCATTACTATACTACAATACCAGTAACTATTCTACTACTACAACTACTAAACTACTATACCAGTACTATACTACAATAACCATTACTAATAACCAAACTATTTCGAACCATACTATACTACTAAACATTACATACTACTAACACCATAACTATCCTACTACAACCATACTATACTACTACTACCAGTACTAACTACTACTACCATACTTTACACTAACCATACCTAAACTACAACTACCAATAACTATACTAACTACTACCATACTATACTACTACAACCAGTACTATACAACAACTACCCAGAACTAATACTATTACTACCAGACAATACTCCTACTACCAGTACTATACTAACTACTAGCAGTACTACCTACTACTACCAGAACTATACTACTACTACCAGTACTATCCTACTACTACCAGAACTATACTACTGCAACCATTACAAAACGAACAACACCAAACTAAACTACAACCAGTACAATACTACTACTACCAGTACTCTACTACTACAACCAGAACAATACTAAATACTCCCATACTTCTAACTACTACTACCAGAACTGTACTACTACTACCAGTACTATACTACAACTAACCAGTACTACCTCACTACTACCATTACTATACTACTAAACCATACTATACTACACTACCAAAACTATACTACTATCCCAATATATACTCCTACTACCAGTACTATTCTACTACTACCAAGTACAATACTACTACACCAAACTAAACTACACTACCAGTAATATATACTACTACCAGTAACATACTACAATACCATACAATACTACTACTAATACCAGTACTATACTACTACTACCAACCTAAAACTACTACTACTACCAGTACTATACTAATACAACTACTACATAATAATAATTCTGTTTACTCCAATAAAACTACTTAAACATAATTACTAGTTTCTAACTACCACTGCTCTAACTCTTCTACTACTACTACAGTGCTACTATTACAACTATACTACAACTATTCTGCTCTTCTGCTATCTACAACTATTACTATATCCTACTACTACAACTACTATCTACTACGATATGTATTACTATTCTACTTCTTGCTACTTTTACTACTATACTACTACTATACTGCTATTCTACTACTACTATCTGCACTTTCTGCTACTACTACTATTACAACTACTACAACTACTATTCAACACTAATATAACTATTCTACTTCTGCTACTATACTCTACACACTACGATTCTGCTATTCTATCACTACATACTTGCTATACCCTGCTACTACTTACTAATAACTACTACACTATTACAATTCTGCTACTACTATTACTACAATACAACTACTAACAACAACAACTATTTACTACTACAATTAATATTACTATTCTACTACAACTGTACAACTACAACTACAATTTACTCTGCTATAACCACTTCAACTACACTAACTATTTATTTTTCTAATAATATATTTAATTGAGGTAACATCGCTTATGACATATATTTTTTCATCAAATTACGACAGTTTCACTTGTCCTTCGCAAGACTTTTGTAAATTTTAGCGGTAAACCCAGGGAAGCCTCACTTAACACATTCAGCGGTAACCCAGGGAAGCCTCACTTAACACATTCTTCTTGCGGTAAACCCAGGGAAGCCCCACTTACACATTCTTGGCGGTAACCCAGGAAGCCTCACTTAACCCATTCTTGCGGTAACCAGGAAGCCTCACATAACCCTTCTGCGGTAACGCCATGAACCTCCACTTAAAACCCTTCTTGCGGTAACCCGGGGAAGGGAAACCTCACTTAACACCATTCTTGCGTGACCCATGGAAGCCTCATACTTAACACATTCCTTGCGGTAACCCAGGGAAGCATCACTTAACAATTCTTCTTTGCGGTGACCCCAGGGAAGCCTCACATAACACATTCTTGCGGTAACCCAGGAAGCTCACTTAACACACTCTTGCGGTAACCCAGGAAGCCACACTTAACACAATTCTGGCGGTAACCCGGGAAGCCACACTTAAAACAAATTCTGCGGTAACCCAGGAAGCCTCACTTAACACATTCTAGCGGTAACCCCAGAACCTCACAAAACACATCTTCGGTAACCCAGGAAGCATCACTTAACACAATGGTTGCAGTAACCCGGGAACCTCACTTAACACATTCATGCGGTAACCAGGGAAGCCTCACTTAACACATACTTGCGGTGACCCAGGAAAGCCCTCACATAACACATTCTTGCGTAACGCCATGAAGCCTCACTTAACACATACTTGCGTGACCCAGGAAGCCACACCTTAACACATTCTTCTTTGCGGTAACCCAGAAGCATCACTTAACCATACTTGCGGTTCACCCAGGAAGCCCTCACTTAACACAATCTTGCGTAACACCAGGAAGCCTCACTTAACAACATTCTTTGCGGTAACCCAGGGAAGCCACACTTAACACATTCTTGCGTTACCCAGGGAAGCATCACACTAACACATCTTGCGGTAACCCATGGAAGCATCCTTAAACAACACATTCTTGCGGTAACCCAGGGAAGCATCACTTAACACATTCTTTCGGTGACCCAGGGAAGCCTCACTTAAACACATTCTTGCTTACCCAGGAACCCCCCACTTATACACATTCTTGCGGTAACCCAGGAAGCCACACTTAACACATTCTTGCGGTAACCCAGGAAGCCTCACTTAACACATCTTGCGGTAACCCAGGGAAGCCTCCTTAACACATTCTTGCGGTAACCCGGGAAGCCTCACTAACAGAAAAGACTTCTTTTTTTTTTTTTTTTTTTTTTTTTTTTTTTTTTTTTTTTTTTTTTTTTTTTTTTTTTTTTTTTTTTTTTTTTTTTTTTTTTTTTTTTTTTTTTTTTTTTTTATTTTTTTTTTTTTTTTTTTTTTTTTTTTTTTTTTTTTTTTTTTTTTTTTTTTTTTTTTTTTTTTTTTTTTTTTTTGTTTTTTTTTTTTTTTTTTTTTTAATTTTTTTTTTTTTTTTTTTTTTTTTTTTTTTTTTTTTTTTTTTTTTTTTTTTTTTTTTTGTTGCGGTATCCAGGGAAGCCTCACTTAACACATTCTTGCGTACACCCAGGAAGCCTCACTTAACACAATCTTGCGGTAACCCAGGGAACCTCACTTAACACATTCTTGCGGTAACCCAGGAAGCCCTCACTTAACACATTCTTTGCGGTAACGCCAGGGAAGCATCACTTAACCCATCAAGCGGTAACCCAGGAAAGCCCACTTAACACATTCTTGCGGGTAACCCAGGGAAAGCCTCACTTAACACATTCTGCGGTAACCCAGGAAGCCTCACTTACAATCATTCTGCGGTGACCCCGGGAAGCCTCACTTAACACATTCTTGCGTTAACCCAGGGAAGCCTCACTTAACCCATTCTTGCGGTAACCCAGGGAAGCCCCCCCCCCCCCCCCCCCTTCACTTATCTCATTCTTGCGGTAACCCCAGGAACCTCACTTAACACAAATTCTTTTCCTTGCGTAACCCAGGGAGCCTCCTTAACACATTCTTGCGGTAACCGAGGGAAGCCTCACTTAACACATTCATGCGGTAACCCAGACGCTCACTTAACTCATTCTTGTCTTGCTTGCGGTACCCCGGTAAGCCTCACTGAAACACATTCTGCGGTAACCCCAGGGAAGCCTCACTTAACACATTCTGCGGTAACCCCAGGAAGCCTCACTTAACAACATTCTTGCGGTAACCCAGGGAACCTCACTTAACACAATTCTTGCGGTAACCCGTTGCAACACATAACACATTGTTGCCGGTAACCCAGGAAAGCCTCACTTAACACATTCTTGCGTAACCCAGAAGCCTCCTAACACTTCTTGCGGTAACTCAGGAAAGCCTCAACTTTACACATTCTTGCGTAACCCGGAAGCCTCACTTAACACATTCTTGCGGTAACCCAGGGAAGCCTCCACATAACACATTCTTGCGTAACCCAGGGAACCCACTTAACACATTCTTGCGTAACATCCAGGAAGCCTCACTTAACATTTCTTTGCGTAACCCAGGGAAGCCTCACTTAACACATTCTTGCGGTAACCCAGGAAGCTCAACTTAACACATTCTGCGTAACCCAGGGAATCATCACTTAACACATTCTTGCCGTTAACCCAATGGAAAGCCTCACTTAACACATCTTGCGGTAACCAGGGAGCCTCACTTAACACATTCTTGCGGTAACCCATGGAAGCCTCACTTAAAACACATTCTTGCGTGACACAGGGAAGCCTCACTTAACACATTCATCTTGCGGTACCCAGGGAAGCCTCACTTAAACACATTCTTGCGATAACCCAAGGAAGCCTCACTTAACACATTCTTAGCGTAACCCCAGGGAAGCCTCACTTAACACATTCTTGCGGTAACCAGGTAAGCCTCATTAACACATTCTTGCATAACCCAGGGAAGCCTCACTTAACACATTCTTGCAGTAACCCAGGAAAGCCTCACTTAACACATACATGCGGTACCCCAGGGAAGCACCCAAGAGTAGCACATGTGTCCTAATTTATCAATTTAAAAGTGTATGTGGAATATTAGAAAAATCTTGAAGTGAATAATACTAACCCATCCGAATCACATAATATAACACATATATAACGGTACATGAACAGAATTATTGGTAGTAGAAAACAAAGAAGTTAATAACAATGATAGAAAGCTGAAAGACTGTAATGCTTGTATCAACCCGTCTAGTCGTGAGCAAGGCGCCAAGGTATGCCCATGAAGCTAGGTTACGTAAAGCACTTGCGTACCATGTACCAGGGTTCGTAGGCCGAGTCTCCTTCATCCAGAAGATCATATAATAAATATATAAATATATATATATAAATAATATAAATATATATATATATAAATAGAAAATATAAAAAATATATATATATATATATAAAATATATGCAATAATTCGCGAGAGCATGCGAAATATACACAAACACTGAACTCAGGCTGAAAGGAGACTCGAACCTACGAACCTTAGGACAAGGTACGCAGTGCTTTACCAATTCTACCCAACACTGGCCAATCCCTTGGCGTGAAGCAGGCGCTACACGTTTGATCCAAGGCAGCCACTATCAGGAGATATTCTTACACTTTTCATCTCATCCCCTGCATGCATCAGCCTTAACTATAGATTTGAGACAATGCAGGAATTCGCGAGAGCTTGCGAAATAATACACCAACCTGATCTCTGGTCGAAGGAGACTCTAACTACGAACCATAGGACACGGTACGCAGTGCTTTACCAATCTACCCACCTTGGACCATACCTTGGCGTGGAAGCATCCGCTACCGATAGATCCAAGGCCGCCACATTTCAGGGAGAAGGCTTACAGCTTTTCAACTCATCCCCTGCATGCAACAGATCAGCTTACTTAACTGTTTGTACTCAAAAAATTTCTTATTATCAATTTTAAAAAATTTTCTTGACAGAGACTCTCCCACACTCATCTGCTCTCCTTTTTGCACTCTCTCCCACTCTCTTCACTTTCTTTACTCACCAACATACCTACCTCTTCCTTATAACACTTCAGCTTTGTAAACCCTCTTCAATAAGCTACCTTCTTTCTCTTTAACACAACCTTACTTCATCATTCCACCAATCACATCCATATTACTTCATCATCCACAAATCACATCCTTTACTTCATTCCATACCACCAAATCACAAACCTTTACTTCATCATTCCACCAATCACCAAGTACTGTGGTTGAAAATCCATGTAACCATAAAAGTTTTTCCTTCTCCTTATCAAACAACAGCATAATTATGAATTATTTGATAATTTGTACGATAATTTAGGTCCATATTTTTTAATTAAATCTAGAAAAGAGATGAAAAAAATAATTTATTGACTTTCTATAAGAGCTAGTTTGGTTGAACTTGAATTAATAGTTAATCTACTCTACAGAGTTATAAATGCCTCTTGAACTAAGTATTAAGACTTCCTTCCTCTTCCTCGTATCAAGCATATTTCGTGCCTAACCTAGCTACAACTGCTGTACTACTACTGCTACTATTAGACTACTATTATCCAACTACAACTACTACAGCAGCTTCTAACTATATACTACTACTAATACAAAATCACTACTACTAATAATAGTATACTACTGCTGCTACTACTAATATTATACTACAGCTACTACTACTACTAATACTATACTACAGCTACTACAACAACTAACCTATACTATCACACTAATACTAAACTATCTATTACTACTAATACTAATACAATACTACTAAAAATACTACTACTATACTACAATAATAATATACTAATACTACTATACTTCTAATACTATACTTTCACTACTGACTACTATACTAAACTACAACTACTATTACTATACAATAACCAATGCTACTACTACTCCTAACTAATCACTATACAATTACAATACTCTACTACTAATACAATTCTACTGCAGTTTACAACTTCTACAAAACTAATACTATACTACTGCTACTACTGTTTCAACTACTACTATACTACAACTATTACTACTACACTATTATTTAAAACTGCCTTTTAGAAAAAAAAATTAATCATAATTACTAAATCAATAAAGAAACAATGAAGAAAAAAGGGGGGTTAGGAATGAAAGGGGGCAATTTTGGGGCCGATACACAGACAGCAGGTACCCTATTTTACACACAGAGGCACAATATACAAAGGGCACAGAATGGAGGGGAGGCACAATATAGAGGGTAATGAAATTCTTGTAAACCTTTTTTCAAACTTTATTAAAAATACAAAACCCTCTTTTTTCAAGAGAAAAAAAAAAATATTTTTTCAATCATTGTAAGGACTTATGTTTACTTTTAAATTAGGGGAAAACCAACTCATTTTCAGTTTTACAATGAAATTGTCTTTTTTTTAAGGAGTACAAGGTAAACTCACTGAGGTAAAAAACAGATAAATCATTCACTAAAAAGGTCTGACTAAAATCTTAGTCTTTAAAAGGTATTGGTGAAATTTTCCGAAGTAAAAGCTTCCGTCACTTAGCTTAATTAACGCTGAGAGAAGCAGACCATTTATGGGGGAAGCGAAAGACTTGCGCTGATTCGTCAGAGAAACCCCTATAACACAATGTTGACAAAGCAACAAAGTGTTTGCCAGATGGTGACCCTGTCACTGGCTCCTGAAGGTGTGTGACGACTCATCACAGGACATTCACCTTAGCTCTGGAACTAGTTTGGGAAAAAACCTTTTCACTTTCTCTAATTTTTTGACGTGCTTGACCAGGTGTTTGTTCCAAACTGGTGCTGCATACTCCAGTATGAGCCTGACGTACAAGGTGTACAGAGTCTTGAACGATTCCTTACGAGGACCAAAACGCTATTCCGGGGTTTGCGGGACCACTGCAGCGCATTTAAATCTTTTTGATGTGGCCTGGGGAGATGTGCCGGATTATACACACCCCAAAGATCGTTTTTCCCTTGGTGAGGTTGCAATCTTTGGCACCTAGCCATATTTGGGTCTTCCCCAATACCCATCTTCTTTACTTTCATTTGGCGGAGTAAAATTCGAAACCAGTGCGGGAACCATCTTCCAGCCTGTCCAAGTCTCTTGTAGCTTTCCGACCCTCATCCTATTTAATTTTCCCCTTTAAACTTACATCATCTGCAAAGAGGAACTTTTCTGAGTGTATTCCTTCCGCCATTCATTCCAATACCAAAAATAGCACGGGCCCTAAGCCCCCGTAGAAACCGCTCGCACGGGCTCCCCCCCTCAACCTCGTCACGCAGCAGGCTAGTGTGTCGTGTGTGTGTACTCACAAAAATTGGGGTTTTGAAGGGTCAATCACAGCTCCGGCCCCGATTTGTGTTGTAGGTGGTGTGTGTGTTTGTGTTTTGGTATGTATGTGTGTTTATTTTGGTTTTGTGTGTGTTTGTGGTGTTGTTTTTTGTGTGTTTGTGGGGTTGTGTGTGTGTGTGGTTGTGGTGTGTGCTGTGTTCCAAAAAAGGGCATTTACCCCCGAATAAAAAGAGCGGGACGGGGACTTTAACCAATATTAAAATTTAGAACAAGGAATATAAAAAAAAAAAGAAAATTTCAAAAGAGATTCGAAATAAAGTCACAAAATTCAAAAAAACCCAAAAATAAGTTTCTTTCGGGTACATAGAAATAAAAAATTAGGGACAAGCAACCCACTTAAAGTCGCTCAGGCACTTACCTCAGTAACAAAAAATGGTACAATTTTCAAAACCTTTTTTCCTCTCAATTTTACCAGAAAATACAAAAAACTCCAAAAATAAAAAAAAAATTATGAGGGAGGCTATAACAAGTTTTAAACATGATCAAATCACAGTAACATGGTTCTCAAAAAATAAACGAATAAAACAAACAACCCCCCAAATCAGAACGTCCAAGGTTAAAAGGAAAGAAGGAGGAAAATAGCAAACCCTTTGTTTGCTAAGTTTTTTCCCTTTCACGATGCATCAATTTTTCCACAAGTTTTTTAAAATTTTGGAAAAATTATGGCATCCCCTAATTTCCGAGGCATTTGAAACCACAAGAAAGTAAATTGATCCAGACTCCACACGTTTTTTAAAGGGACGTTTTCCCACTTACGACATTACTTTTCACTAAGGTATTTGAGGAAAAAAGACCCGGGAATGAATATGGATTGTAAAATGCAATATCTATTATTGGATAATTTATAATTTTGTACTTGGGCTTCATTTAAGGTTTTGATAGACTCCCACCGGAGATTGTTTAGGGAAAATCGAGGGACAAGGAATAGGGGGAGAATTTTTTTCCCGGGGAGAGTAGCTGACAGGCAGGCAACAGGGATTTTGTAAAAAAGGAGATAAATCAGAGTGGGAGAGCATCACCCCCCCAACGGGGGCTCAAGGGGTCATTGTTGGGACTTTTGTGTTAATAATAACTCAAAGGGACATACGTATGGAATAAATACAAAAAAGCAAGGTGCCGTGAAACGAAAAATAGGGCCTCGATTATCTGACGAGGGAAACTGGGAACTCACATGATGATCTGAATAGATTGATACAGAGGGCGGAATAGATTGATACAGAGGGCGGAATAGATTGATACAGAGGGGGAAAAGAGAAAAGGGCAATGGCAGTTTATTTAGATAAATACAATGTTCAAAGCATTACAAAAGAAAAAAAACTTCAAAAAAAATTTAATAATGTAGATCCGAATCACTCTGAATGCGAAAAAGATTTATGGACTCTGGTTAGAATAATCTAAAGCATGGGCAGCAGTGCGTATACCTGGAGAATACTTGGAGAGGGGTCAGTGCCCCCGAGGCCAGTTTGTGACCAGGCCTCGGGGTGGATCAGGGCACGTTCAACCAGGCTGTTGCTGCTGGCGGCACATAGACTGACGTACGAACCACAGCCCGACTGGTAAGGTACTGATTTTAGGTGCCTTTCCAGCGTGTTCTTGAAGACAGCCAGTGGTCTATTGGTAATCCCCCTTATGCATTCTGGGAGGCAGCTGGAGGGTCTTGTACCCCTTACTATTATTGAGTTGTATCTTAGCGTGCTCGTGGCGACCCTGCTTTTTACTGGGGGATGTTGCACCGCTTGCCGAGTCATTGGTTTTCGTAGGGAGTGATTTTCGTGTGCAAATTTGGTACTAATCTCTCTAGAATTTTCCAGGTGTTTATTATGATGTATCTTTCCCGCCTGCATTTCAGGGAGTACAAGTCAAGGAACTTCAACCATTCCCAGTAGTTTAGGCGTTTTATTATTCATATGAAGGCTCTCTGTACACTCTCCAGGTTAGCAATTTCACCTGCCTTGCAAGGCGTCATTAGTGTACAGCAATATTCTAGCCTAGAGAGAACAAGCTATTTGAAGAGAATCGTCATGGGCTTGGCGTCCCTAGTTTGAAGGTTCTCATTTTTCTAGCAGATGTGGCGAATACATTGTTGTGATCTTTGAAAGTGAAATCCTCTAACATTATCACTCCCAGGTCCTTCGAATTAGTTTTTCGCTCTATTGTGTGATTGGAATTTGTTTTATACTCTGATATAGTTTTAATTTCCTCAAGTTCTCCATATCGGAGTAATTAAAATTTCTCTTCACTGAACTTCATATTGTTTTCTGCGGCATAGTTAAAGATTTGGTTGATGTTTGCTTGGAGTCTTGCAGTGTCTTCGATGGAGGACACTGTCATGCAAACTTGGGTGTCATCTGAAAAAGGAAGACACGGTGCTGTGTCTTACATCTCTGTTTATGTCAGATATGAGGGTGAGGAACAGAATGGAAGCGAATACTGTGCCTTTTGGAACAGAGCTTTTTACTGTAGCCGCCTCAGACTTTATTCTGTTTAATATTATTCTTTGTGTTCTATTTGTTAGGAAGCTATAGATCCATCTACCAATTTTTCCTGTTATTCCTTTTTCACGCATTTTGTGCGCTATTACATTATGGTCACACTTGGCGAAGGCTTTCTCAAAGTCTGTGTATACTACATCTGCATTTTGCTCGTCTTCTAGAACATACAAGACCTTGTCACAGTGATCCAATAGTTGGGACAAGCAGAAGCGACCTGCTCTAAATCCATATTTCCCTGGGTTGTGTAGCTGATGGGTATCTAGATGGGTAGCAATCTTGCTTCTTAGAACCCTTTCAAAGAATTTTATATGAGACGTTAGCGTTATTGGTCTGTAATTCTTTGCAATTGCTTTACTGCCCCCTTTGTGGAATGGGGCTACATCTGGTGTTTTAAGTGACTGAGAGATGACCCCTGTGTCCATGTCCCCTTTCCATAGAATGCTAAAGGCACGTGACAGGGGCTTCTTGCAGTTCCAGATTAACACAGAGTTCCGCGAGTCCGGGCCTGGGGCAGAGTGCATGGGCATGTCATTTATTACCTTTTCCAATGATGTTTGAATTGACCAAATTCTGAGTTTCGTTCTTAAAAAAATTATTTAGTTTGTCGACTCTTAGTCTGGTTAGCAGCTTATTAAATACCGAGTCAAACTGGGACTTTAATATCTCGCTCATTTCCTTGTGTCAAATATGAATCCCATCTCGTCTAAGCAGGGGTCCAATATTGGGTGTTTTTTCGCCTTCGATTTGGGATGGAAAGGAAGTATTTTGGGG